>JBBBDQ010000596.1:1442500-1630000 GCA_037127315.1 Ascarosepion bandense | reverse complement strand
TGAATTGTTTGAACATTATTTTTTATCGATACTCATATTTAAGTATATATTCTGTTTTTAATTTAAACAGCATTATATATTTATATCTACTGGCCTGGTTATTTACGATAAATTGTTATTACGAAAATGTGTGCCATTTGGCAGGATTCGAACCTGCAACCCCTATCTACATATATAGATCAAATGCCAGATCAAATGGTAGCTTCCCCTATGTAGATAGGGGTCGCAGGTTCGAATCCTGCTGAATGGCACACATTTTCATAATAACAATTTATTGTAAATAATCAGGCCAGTAGATTTAAATATATAATACTGTTTAAATTAAAAACAGAATATCTACTTAAATACGAGTATCGATAAAAAATAATGTTCAAACAATTCATTTCACATATATATATATATATATGTGACATCTGGCCAAATGGTTGGAATGTTCATCTTCCAACCATGAAATTCAGGTTCAAATCTCACAATGGTTCTTTTGTTAGGTGACTTATTGATATTATTGGTATGGAGGAAATCACTGAAGATGGCACCATTGCAAACTGAAATTTGGCAGATGCAATTATTTGAGAACCATCAATCATTGTGCTTGTAAGAAGTAGAGAGTCATTGTAACCATGAGTTTATGTATGTAGGCTTTATTCAAGCTGCTGATCATGCCAGATAATACGATTTCTTATAGGAACTCTAACTAAGGTCTGCTCAGCAGAGTTGTAGTATAAACCACAGGATTGGTATCTGTGCATACGTTAAACAAACACAAATGTGTTTAAGCATGCATCTGCAATATGGAGTGGATTGCTGCTCTACTGTTTTTGATTTTTACACAAAACCATCAATTCTTCTCTATGATCAAAAATATTTTTCTCTAAGATTTTTTTTTTTTTATAAGCGTTTCACCCCGAGCAAGGCATGTCACTGCCACTACTGCACAGGGGGCTACGTAGAGTGGAGAAAGGATGATTAAATATAGGAAATGTCAGAGGGTGGGTGATAGGCGGGTAAGGATACCGAGAATGAGGGTTGGGTAGATGAGAGTGTTCTGAGAATAATTGGGAGTTAGTTTGATAGGAGGTGTCTATTGACCCTACATTTAAACACCTGGAGATTGTAACTGTCGGGAAAGCAGAGTTGTGGAAGGGAGTTCCACAGGCAGGAAGCGCGAGAAAAGAAGCTGTTGGAGTAGAATTTACGGTTACATCTTATTTGTTTAACTGTAAAAGGGTGGGACCTAGTTGCTAATCTAGTATCTCGTGTAAATTCGTGCTTAGGTGGCACCAGTGATCTAAGCTCATCGGAGCAGTAGCCATGAAAGTACTTGCAGAAGAGGCACAGGGAAGCCACATCACGCTGGTGAGAGAGTGGCTGCAGCCGGTCTGCCACATCAGTATCAACCACGTTACAGATCCTCCTTTGTCAAGAAGCCCAAGGAGAGCAGCAGGGGCACCCGACCAGATATGGCAGCAATATTCAATACACGGGCGGATGGTAGATTTGTATATGTGCAGATTTAATTAATTACAGTTGTTCATTTATAACTTATGCCTCAATATAACTTAAAAATTAAAAATTATTTTCCAAAAATAAATGGCCCACACAATACTTATTTGATTTTCTTGATTGCAATATACCTTAGTATACCATAATTATTTAATTCTAATCCTGACCTAAACATTCCAACCCCTTTAACTTATAAGGTAGTAAAACAAAAGCCCACAAAAAACTGAAACTGCTGTTAAAAATGATTGCCTACTTGTTTAAATAATGTATAGTTCCACTATGTATTCTTCACAGACAAAATTAAAAAGTGTCGTTGCATGACATAAGGATACGATGCTGTCTTTTGTGACCCAAATCTTCAACTTCATAGTTTAACCTCATTCTCATTTTTGATTGAACAATATTGACATACCAACAAGCATATTCTCTAAAAAACACTCCCTAATTTTTTAAATCACCATAAATTCATTTTATATTTTCTAAATAAATCATTTTCACCATTTATTTTAAAATATCACCTGAAAAAGAACAGTATTGTTCTGAAACATGAAAATTTTTGTGAGTGATATAATGCTTTTATAAACCATTGTAATAACAAAATTACAATATTAAACTCTACTTTGTATTGAGCACTCTTAATAAAAGTAAATGCATGAAAAGTGAGTTTTAATCAACCTGTTCTCTCATTTCCTTATAATATATATATATATATATATATATATATATATATATATATATATATATATATATCTTGTAAATTAAGAGTGAAATAGGGTACATAAAACTATTTGGAAGCTGTGAGTTGTCCTGAAGGTTTGAGTGTACTGGTCACTGAAGTTAATATTATTACTGATTTTTCATGTTTAATCCATCAATTGAATATATCTTACTATGACATTACTCTCACAAACTGTAAATAATGTTTGCTCAGGTCTGTTTGCAGTGTAACCCACATGTTAGCTTTGTGAGTGTTGAATAAACACCTGAGCAGAGATCAGCAACAGGGATTAGCTAGGTACTCTAGAAGATGGTTGTACTGTAATAACAATGAGGAGTAATTATCCATAATTATATATATATATATATATATATATATATATATATATATATATATATAGGCAGCATATCTTTATTCAAGTATGTTTAGTTGAATAATTTAGGTATATTATGTTTATTAATTTTATTTTAATCCTCTCAATTCTTGAAATAATTTCTTCATGTCATAATTAAAAATATTAAGGAAGGTGCTGTAGTTTTTTGCATTATTCTTATTTTCCCAAGTACTTTCAATCTCATTCAAGATCATCTTCAGAGGGGAGTTGCTAACACAAATTTAATGTATTTGACAGTTATGCATCTTTTTTGCAAGTGTATAGAACAAATGTTGTTGAATGAAGATGCTTCATGCAGCATTTTTATGTTATGCAATTTTTAAGTTATGCATTTCTTTGCAAGTGCGTAGAATGAATGTTGAAATCATAGTTGAAATTTATTTTCAAAATAAATTAATACATTGAGGAATTAAACAGGAATTTAAGAGAATAAACCCAATTTGTTAGGAATATTGTTGGTAGAGGTCTTCCTGTGGAAGACCCTCTCCCAATAACAATATTCCTTGGAAGAATAAGTCCCACTTCTTTTATTATTCTACATATTGTGAAAAAAGAAATTGAAAGAAAACATATTACCTGTAATACATTTTTAAAAAAATTGTTACCAGTAATGCATTTTTGAAAAAAAAGATATTACCAGCTATACATTTTTTTAAAGAAAGATTATTACTACCATTATATTTTTTGTAAAAAAAAAACAAAACCCGCAATACTCTCAACAACAACCATCTTTACAAAAATAAATCAATGAAACCTGACCTACAAACTGATTTCTTACAAATAATACATATTCTATTTATAGGAATCTATTGTAAAATTCTTGTCAGCATTAAATAACCCATTGAGATTTATATGTCATAAAACAAAACAAACCAAACCAATCCACACACTTCCTCTAAATAAACTGTTAGCTTTGGACATGTTTCTTTTGTTCTGTTGAACCACTTTTTATGGCTGATCATTTTCAGTTTGAGTTTATAAGCTGATGAATGCAGACAGAAATTTTCAAACATATTCAAGTCTGGGAAGTGACAAGGCCTCTTCAGTAGGTGATTTTAAGAATAACAAGGACTTCAGTTGTGGAAACCTATCATCAGCAATGCCCTGAAGGGACACAACACAAAATAGAAGTTCTGTTTTGCATTGCTGGTATATTACTGTCTTGCTGAAACATCCAGTTGTGCTTACTTTATAAAACTTTGACTGTTGTATGGAGAACATGACTCAAGATGTTTGTTATGATACAAAGCTTTATTCATTCAAACTTTAGTTACGTGAAGTCATCCTGTACCATGAGATGAAAAACTCCTCCATACCATTATATTGCTATCACCATGCCTTACAGTTGGGATGATGTTCTCTGGCTTGAATTATTCATTCATTTTCTTTCAAACTTGATATGAATTAATCTGGTTTCATTAAATCAAAGAATATTATTCCATAAAGTTTACATAAATGCTCCCCAGCAAATTTCAGACAAAGTTGCCAAGGTGATTTCCTCAGAATTGATACTCGTATGTGACCTGTAAAATTGCAAGCTATCCTGGGGGAGCATGTCACTGATAGTTTGTACTAAAATTGTTGTCTCTCGTATTTGGATTTTTTCTATCCCTCTCATTACAATTAATCCTGAGCTGTTTAATTACCTTTCTTATATTCTTGTTTGCAGCAAGACTTGACATTTTTTGAAGGGCACCAGATTAAGGGCCATTTACTGTTGAGCCATGTTTTTTCTTCTTGCAAATTGTCGCAACGCCATGGACCAGATGAATTTGATGACTCTGTAAGGGTTTTGATTCCCAGCCTCTCCAGTTTTGTGATATCTGGTTTGGGCAGCTTGGCTTTCTCCAGTATGTCTCACTTTTCCCTCATAGCTTAACCTGAAGAATATTCAAAGCAATTTCCTAGATTGAAGCAATGATGTTCAATAATGGGATCCACCTGATACTTATTGCAAAATTGAGACCCTTACAAAAACTTAAAGAATCAACACATATGCTAGGCCACAAATATCTGCAAAGTTGGTCAAGCATAGAAATGAATACAATATGGGAACTAGTAATACCAAGTGTTAGAGAAAAACAATAACATACAACAAAATCATAATGTGAGCTCTGGTAAAAAAAATGTTTAGTGAGACATTAAGTATATAAATATCAAAAATTCATACAAGTGTGGCCCAGTGGATATAAGTATTGGTTGAATCTGGTGACTTGACCCAAATAGCTGTCAGTTCAATACTTGCCTACACCAGATGTAAAGAAAAACTTTGAGAGTTGAGTTCAAGGGAGATAACTGAGACTAAGACATCTGAAGGCATGGCACATGGAACTAGAACAATCTACCCCGGTGAACAAAAAGGCATTCAGTTCAAAATTCTAATCACCTGAAGAAGGCTGGAGTGAACAATGGCTGAAATGTTTTGAATATGGCAACAAAGATGGGGATAACAGTCTGAACAATGTAAATAGTGTAAATAATAATAATATATCATCTCAGAAATATAAACAAACCTTGTATCATGTTCTTCCTTTCCACTCTTCTCTAATGCAGCCCTCTTTACACTTTTTCTCATCCTTCTCTTACTCATTCTCTGACACCCCTATAACTTGTTCCTCTTTCTCATCATTCACCCCTTATACAACCCCCTGTGTGGCAGTGGCAGTTCTGCCTTGCTTAGGGTAAAATGATTATATATATATATATATATATATATATATATATTATTCTAGATTGGTGAAACAACTCAGAGTTTTATGCATTACTCAATCATCAGGTGCATATTAGAGATTGTAATATGAATTTGATGATTGCATAATGCATGGAATTCTGAACTGTGTCACTGACATTGGATAATATGTATATTTGTATATATATATAATTAATAACTTTGTTTATACTACATGGAGCCCTGTCTTATTAACATTTGAATAATATTTTTATACATGTGTGTATTCCCATATAATTCACACACACACACACACACACACACACACATATATATATATATATATATATATTATGTATGTTAGTCTGTTTTAGTTTAATTTCCATAAGCAAAGATGAGATTGGGAAAAATCCGGGGCACAAACTGACGTTTTGGTAGTATTAGATAGTGACACTCTCGAGAACTTTTCTTCTGAATAAATTGTTTACTCTTTTTATTAGTGTGGCATTTAATTTGTGGTTGAATTTATTTCTGTGAATCACTAATGCATTTGTTAGATTAT
Organism: Ascarosepion bandense; assembly: GCA_037127315.1. Taxonomy (NCBI): domain Eukaryota; kingdom Metazoa; phylum Mollusca; class Cephalopoda; order Sepiida; family Sepiidae; genus Ascarosepion; species Ascarosepion bandense. The sequence goes on along the minus strand of JBBBDQ010000596.1, from coordinate 1,624,155 downwards.
TATTAGTGATGTCTCTTTTGTGTTCATATATATGTTTTTTTTAGATTTGTACTTGTTTCTCCGATGTACATGGAGGAACAATCCCGACAATTTATTCCGTATATACCTGCTTGTTCATCATTATGATTTCGGTTATTTTTTGATCTGATAATGTCCATAATAGTTTTCAAGGTAGTTGTTACTATGTGTGCGTTTTTTATATGAGATAGATTGTTTTGGATATTAGATGCAATGGAGTTGGTTGGTAGTATTATGTATTTGTTATTGTTTAGATTATTATTGTTAACAGTGTTTCTTTTGTTGTGATTGTATATATATATATATATATATATATATATAGAGAGAGAGAGAGAGAGAAAAGAGTGAACATTGAAGTCAACACTCAGGGGCAATGGACTGTTTCATGCTGATTGCAATCATCAGGCCACATGTGTTGAGTTTTTCCTTGGTGGAAAATCTACCTTTTATATTTACATACACTCTATCTCTGATATTGAGCACTTTATCCTATAAATATAGCACACCTTAAAACTATATATATATATACAAACACACACACAATTTTCAGTTATGTGCATCATGCGATAGCTTTTAGAGAATGCTTCTTTTTAGAAATACAAAATAAATTATGTTACAGTCAAAGCATGAGGATAAAATAACATTGGAAATAAATTAAATCAAAAATTAATAAAATTTTTCCTGTTGGTCATTTTTAACAAAACATGTTTAAAAGAAAGCTTGCTGCCCAAACAAACATTATATATATATATATATATATATATATATAGTGGGGAGGTAAGAGATATGTTGAAAGCAGGCAGCTGAGATGGCTCACATGTGTTGTGTATACTCATCCCTTATTTGTCCCAGGTGAATAGTTGTTGAAAAAGAGAAGAATTATTCAAAACAACCAGAATTTTATTTATTTCTCTTTTTCCATTTTTGATTTTTTTGAAAGACAGTGAAAATGAAAGTAATTTCTTTTTTGAAAATACCTCATTGTTATTTCCTTTTTTCCCAATAAGCTTATTTAAGATAGATTTTCTGATTTTTTTTTCTATTCTTCCTATAAATAACTTGGCTAATGAACTCATTCTCTGACATAGAAATGCCTGCATGCATATACCATACCCTCACAAAACACAAACACACACACACACACACACAGTTATATAACCATACTTATATATTCATATATGTCTGTTTAATTACCAAAATATATACATATAGATAAATGAACATGCACATGGAAATACACAAATATTCACTCATATGATAACACACATTAATTTGTAATATAGACAACAAATATGAATTCGCATATATATAGATATGAAAGAGAGAGGGAGAAGGAGATGGAGAGGGAGATAAAGAACTTTCATGCATCTGCTATAAAGTCACACAAATTCCCTTCATGCAAGTTCCTGGATTTCATTTTATCACTGACCATTTTCCAGCAGTTAACTGCCATATATACCGTCATTATGGAACCACCTATTGTCACAAGAAAGTTAACTGGCTTGTCTTTTGAACCCTTCTTTTTTTTTTAGCAATGTTGTTAATCTTATACAAGGCACAAGAGTGATTCAAGGTCATGGGTTATAGAGTTAGAGGCACAGTTTATGGGAATAACACATCACTCAATAAGTTCCGAGCCTGACATATAGATGGGGCCAATAATAAAAAATCTATATGATTTTTATGAAGTACTAACTTCAAATGGCATGTGACAATAATCTGAATTTTGTATGTTGATAAAGCATTGTTCACTAATGGGAAAAAATACCGTTCAAGCAAAGCAATGGCCTCATAACTGCTATTTGAACTCTGCTCTGTTAGAAACAATGGTTAGGAGGAGCTATGCTGACTTTAAACATGGTCATACAGACAAAAATGATGCTAAATGCTCATGTCTCCCAAAATCAACAGTTGTCCTGGAAAACATAAAAAATCCACAAACTAATTTTGGCCATTCATAAATTGATTTTGAGTGGGATAGCAGAAGAGTTGAACATATCAGAAGGCAGTGTATTCACCATTTTGTATGAACATTTGTCAATGAGAAAGCTGTGTTCAAAGTGGTTGCTATGTTTGCTCACAGTCAATCAAAAACAATGTGTTGACGATTCAGAGCATTGTTTGCAACTGTATCAATGCAATGAGAAGAGGTTTTTGCATAAATATATGACAATAAATGAAACATAGATTCACCACTTTCCTCTGGAGTCAAATCGGCAATCAGCTAAGTGGACAGCAGCAGGTAAAAGTCGTCTGAAGTGATTAAAGATGCAAACATCAACAGGCAAAGTTTTGACCTCCGTATTTTGGGATGCGCAAGTATTTTATTCATTAATTATCTTGAGAAAGGAAGAACCATTAATAGTGAATATTATATAGCATTATTAGTGTGTTTCAAGGAAGAAATCGACAAAAAATGACCACAAATGAAGAAGAAAAAGTGATCTTTCAGCAAGACAATGCACCATGTCACAAGTTGATTGCAACAATGCAAAACTACATGAATTACACTTCAAATTGCTTCTGCATCCACCCTATTCTCCAGATCTGGCCCCCAGTGACTACTGGCTGTTTGCAGGTCTCAAAAGAATGCTCCAGGGAAGAGGTTTGGCTCCAATGAAGAAGTGATATTGGAAGCTGAGGCATATTTTGAAGCCAAAGACAAATTATTCTACAAAAAAAAGCATCAAATTGTTAGAGAAGCATTGGAATCAGTGTTTCACCCTAGAAGGAGACTATGTTGATGAATAAAGTTGAATTCTGCATAAAAGTGGTTTTATTAATTAGGCCTGGGATTTATTGAGTAATGTGATATGTGAGGCAGATAAGTTTGATATTAAGATTGTAATGATTGAAAAAATGTCCTCTTGAGAGTTGATTCCACAAAGCAGTTGTTTTGTGGAAAGAAGTTACTTGAGTGGTGCTTATATCTCACCAGTTGAATACGAAGGGAATGAGGGTGGTTTGCATGGTGGGTCTTAGTCATAAATGCCAGAACTGGTGAAACTAATTGATATGTCCCGGAAAGGGATATATATATATTATTCGAAGTAGCTAAGTGGTTTTGGCAATGTAACCAGGTAGGATAATTTAGCAAGTAGCTGTAATGAACCGGTACTCGTCGTAGTCATATACAGTATGCTTAGGTGTAGGCTTATGCAATAGATGCAGTCAATAGGTGTTCCAGTATGCATAGTCCTAGGTGTCCCCACCTTAAGCTGTATTCAAGACTGACACCAGCCAATCATATTACTGTGAGGGGAAACCAAGGTATATGCATATTCATTACATCACTAATGAATGTATTTCATCTGAGCAGTTTCCGTGGAAATACTGATAGAGCAATGAGAAGCTTGCAATGTTTTGTCTAAGGGAAAGGGGTTGTAGATTGGAAAATAATTTATCACCCACAAGAATGCAAAGATGCTTTGGGATTCTATTAAGACTGGAAAATGAAGACTGAGTAACTTCTGCCCTTATATTGCAGCATTACTCCATTTTTGGCCTGATTCAGCTTTTTAAAGGAAGAGGATAGTCAGGTACTGACTGGAATGGTTCAGGGAATTGACCATTTTCCTGTATCTATAGCAATGGATGATATATACTTTTTGCCGAGCAACTTACTCCTATGACTTTGTATCAGATTAAACTAACCCTAGTAGATTTTATTCTTTTATAGACTATGTTCTTTCATCACATACACAGTCATGGCTTTCTGTCATTTGTTGCTGTAAGTAACTTTTGTTCACTTACCATACCTGTTTGTCATTGTTCCTTTAGTAATTTACTTGCTGTTTCCATCTGCTTCTCTTGCCTTTAAAATATCCTGTGAGTGTTATATGTGATGCTTAGAATACCGAAAGACCTAATGGGATTTATTACTGGCAAACATAATCTTAATAACATTATTTTTTTTATAAATAATCATTTCACCCTCAATCAAAGCAAGACTGCCACTTGTGTACAGGGAGTTACAGTGAGAGAAAAACCAAGGTACAGTGGCTTTTCAAAGAAAGGATAAGAGATGGATGAGAATCAAGAAAATAGAAGGGAATGAGGGTAGTTTGCATGGTGGATCTTAGAGCCATGACTGTGTATGTGATGAAAGAACATGGTCTATAAAAGAATTAAATCTACTAGGGTTAGTTTAAGTTTTCTTCAAGCCATTTTCCCTTATTTGTCTCAGAAATTTAAGTTGTCTCTTTTTGATTAGAAGTATATACCTTTTGAATCTCATCTCTGTCAGTTCAAGTTTTTGATTCGCCTTTCTTTCTGAGTCAGCCATCAACACTGCACCACTTTTTTTTTTATAATTGTTTCACCCCGAGCAAGCCATTCCACTGCCACTATTGCGCAGGGGTTACATAGGGGATAAAGTGATGAGAAAGGATAGTTAGACATAGGAAATGAAAGGGAGTTCCACAAACAGAAAGTGTGAGGAAAGAAACTGTTAGAATGGAAAAGGCTGTTGCATTTATCTATTTCGATGGTAAAAAAAAAATTAGGACCTAAGTGCCAACCTAGTAGCACATATAAATACATGTGGTCAGGAAACCATGGAAAAAAGCTCATCAGAGTATTTAACATAAAAATATTTTTAGAAAAGATAAGATATCTTTAACGTGATCGATACTGACTTGGCAGACCGGCTGCAACCACTCTCTCACCGGCGTGACGTGGCTTCCCTGTGCCTCTTCTATACATACTTTCATGGCTTCTGCTCTGATGAACTTAGATCATTGGTGCCACCTAGGTATGAATTTACACGAGATACTAGATTAGCAACTAGGTCCCACCCTTTTACAGTGAAACAGATAAGATGTAACCGTAATTTCTACTCCAACAGCTTTTCTCATGCTTTCCACCTGTGGAGAGTTGATTCTAAAGTAATTCCATCTGTTTTATTATGTTGGCCCATGATATCAGTAATAGGTGTTAATAATATAGCAGTAAAGTTTGAAGCTTTTCACCTATGATCCTTAATTTTTTTCAACTGTTAAACATAAAAGCTTTAGGTCAGTTTTGTAAAATAATGTCTGACATGAAAGTCTGCATGAATCGGAGATGTGCAAACAGTAGATGAGTGCTCAGGTAATAGTTAATGTTTTAGCAGTAGTAACAGTGGTAGGGGCTCAAAATGCCAATTACAGGTTGGGAATACTAAAATCAAACAGGTACATAAATTTAAATACCTAAGAAGTTTTCTAACAGAGGATAAAAAGTGCATAACTGAAACCTCTATTGGGATGGCTAAAGACGTATTTCAAAAGCTAAGCAGAGTATTGAAAGACAGAAAAATTTCATTGGAAACAAAGAAAAGTTTACTGAAGTGCTACATGAAAACTGTCCTCCTATATAGCAATAAATGCTGAACAATCTTCTCAAAGATGAAGGAGAGACTCGAAGCAACAAAAATGTGGTTCCATAGAAGGATGCTGAGGATACCATAACATGTGAGCAACAACAAGGCTTTAGGGCAAGGGTTGGCAACCTTAAGCAGGGACTCCTTCAAAGAGACAATGTTGTCTCAGTCGGCTTTCTATTCCATTCCTCCAATGGCAACCCCCCCCCATCGCTTACCCCTGCCACTTACCCTATATAAGTTGATGGAATCATTCAGTGGGCTATGTTCTTATCTCATCATACGTAAGTGTATATATTTGCAACTATTTGTACTTGCATGTATGGGTATATGTGTTTTATTTTTGTTTGATGTGTGTGTGTGTGGTTCATTCGTGGTACAGTTTTCAATAACAGTTTCAAACCTACACGTCATAATTTCATCCATTTCACTTCAGTTGATTTTTTTCACTTTGAAGTATTTTGACGTTCCTTGAGGAAAAGCAATTTTTGTTTGGTGTTTTTTAATTTTAGATGTTCTTTTGTTTTTCTGATTTCTCAATGTTTTTTTTTATTATGGTTTTAAATATTTAGGTTGACAGGGATTTGCATATGTAATTTTCCTTAATTTTTCATTAATGGCCTTCATCCAGCCCGGAACCTGTCATTATAACAGGGTCGAATGAGTTGCCGACCCCTGCTTTAGGGAATGGAATAGAAAAGGAAACTTATATTTAGCATCAGGAACAGGAAGAGATAGTTGAAGTTTCTGGGACAAGTGATGAAATGAAATGAAAGGGCTTGAGAACACAAAGTCAAGAAAGAGAAAGCACGACAGGGGTAAACATTGCATGAAATACTTGATGGTATTAAGTAAAAGGATAGCAGAGCAGGGTTTGGGAGAAATAACAAGATAAAATATATTAAGAGTTACAAGTGACAGGAAAATGTGGAGGGCCATGATTACTTAAGTCCTGAAGGGACACAGCACATAAAAGAAGAACAATGACAATGATGCATGTGGCAAACTACATTCCAGGTTCTCTTTCAAAGCTGTCAAGTCATAAATGCAGTTTATCCAGATTAGGGCTTACGGCCATATCACATTCAATACATCGGTTCTCGCTCGATCTCCAAAGTTAAGCAACATTGAGCCTGGTCAGTACTTAGATGGGTGACTGCTTGGGAATACCAGGTGCTGTAAGCATTTAGTAACTGATGTGTGTTGTGGTGCAGTGGATATCGGCTTGGAAAGAGAAATCGATGAGCCGAGTTCGAATTCCAGTCGAATACCCTACATTCACTTAAGCACTGGTACCCTTGAGAAAGGTATTAATCCGTCCCTTCCCTCCAGTTATGGGTTAAATAACAGGGTAGGACTTGGAGACCCTGCCCTTAAAATCAAATCCCTATGAATCTTCATACTCGAAAAGAAAAAGTATTACTAGACACAAAAACTTATATAAAAACAACAATAAATTGTAAGTAAGAAAAAGGTATTACCAGCAATAAATAAATAAAATTTAGTTGTCAATAAATGACCCGCTAAGGTTGATAAGCCATAAAAACAAAACAACCAACTACCAATCATCCAGATTATAACCCAAGAACTGTGGATAGAGCTGAATACTGGCTTTAGTATTGAAAATGAGAAGTTCTTTACCTATTTTATGACTGGTAACAAGATGTGGGGTCATCACTTAATTGCATAGTTACATGCTAATTCTATCAAAGATACATCGATAAGTGTTATGTCGCCAAGTATAAATGAATAACTCAACAACAGAATCAGAATATAAGTTGTATTCCGCGGAAAGACGGTTAGTATTTACAGAAGTGATTAGTAATATTTACAATAGGAAGATACAAGAGTCCAATCCGTCGTAAGACGTGTGTATACGTGATTACTTCTGGTACGCCACCGGAAGTGTGACTAACTCTTCACTGACTCGCACTGACTCTTCAGTAACTCATTAGAGACTCTCAAGTGACTCTCTATGACTCTCTACGACTCTCTTGTAGAGAATCCACCATTGCTATATATAGCAATGGGAACAGTCCATTTGTAGTCAAATAGGAGCGGCGCCCTAACAATAAGCGAGTAAAGTGTTGTGCACTCTCTGATCTATTCCTCTTGGATATTTTGGAAATTTAGTATAAACCAATGGTCTTGGTTAACAATTGACTCTGATTTAGACAAACCATTGATTCTGACTTGGTAATAACAAATCTGGTCTGAACAAAACAAAAAATTTTAGTTAGTCTGTCCATGAATAATGTCTTATACAAACCATCACCTCTGGTCATTACCTCACAACACTAAACTGAAATCTTATATTTCTAGATTCAGGCCAGAGAAGAAAACAATATCTTGCTAACTGCTCAAGGCTCTTGTTGCAATTTTGGGCTTGACCACACCCAGTGTATAAGCTACATTTGGTGCTCTACTGGCCTTTTTCATCAGTTGATCATCTCAGATTAGGCATTATTTCCCAGAAACTGAAACTAATGTCCATTCAGTTGCAATATAAACCACAGACTTTTTTTTTTGAGTGTTTAAAAACACAAATATATGGAGTTTTAAGGTATGAGTTAAAGTGATTAATATCAGGGATAAAGCATGTTTAAATATAAAAATGTGCTCATAAGTGCATTTGGCATGAAACAAATTGTCATCTGTGAGTGTTGACTTTAATGTTAACTTTGATATTTACTGGTGCGATGGGTAAATTGTCGCCATTTTATATTTGTAATTTTATGCATGCACACATTGTTTGTCTTTGATTTTGTTGACTGCATACTATAGGAGGCTCATTTAGGCACTCTCTGTGAAAAAAAAAAAGCAGAATTTGCTCTGCCAGGAATTTGAAAATGGTATGCTGTGCCGCTTTCAGAGTACTTGGGTGTCAGTTTGACAGTGCAAAGGATGTGGAAAGATTTGAATGAATTTAATAGTGGTGACTAGCAGTATAGCCCGGTGTTGCTCGGGTGTAATGAAAGCTTTAAAACTAATCCATGGTCCTGGAGCTCAGACTCTTTGGACGTTGGCACGAAAGACTAAAAAGCAATCGTCATTTCCAGTTAAAGTGAAACCGTAGACTGAAAGAAAAATGAATGGATGTAAGTCAAATTTTGATTTCCTGGTATCGATATCAAATAAAATTTTTTTTCACCGTAAACTGAATTTTGAAGGCTAAATAAGTCCTCTGAGTAAATGGTATCATGGCTGAGACTAAGAACTACAATTATACCTACTTAGAACCAAACCTGAAGCAAAAACTAAAATAAAAAGGCTGAAAAAATACAGACATACAGGCAGATAAACAGACACACACAAACATCTTGCCTTTTATATACATATATATTATCGATTTTCTGCACTATTGTAAGAACTGCAACCTTGAAACTTCTGAATATCGTTTCTTATGTCTTTGTCTATGAGTAATTTGATTAAAATCGGACCACTCCTTCTATAACTCGATTTTTTTGATTATCGATTTTCGATATTTATTGGGTGTACCTCGACACAAAACCTAACTAAGAATACTCGCAGACACTTATAGTACAACTGTGTAAATTTTCAAGAAAATCAGTTCAGCCATTTCGGAGTCTATAGGTAATGGATATACACACACACACACACACACACACACACACAGAGACAAAGTTCCATTTACAAATAAGTTTAGATAGACAGATTATGAAGGTGCTTGGAGTGATCACTTATGATGGCAAAGTTATGCCTCTATTCATCATTCCAAGGGGCCTAAGACTCAACACAGAGGCCTACCCTGGGTCAAAAGGGTATCTACTGGAAGATCATATGTCTGACAAGACTATGCTGCACTAGCCACACAAACAGGAGAATCCAGTCATAGCACATCTGGCTACCAAACTCCCCAGACTACTACACCCTTGATTATTATGTGTAGAGTGCAGTCTACTTTTACGTTATTTTAAGTAATAACAATATGTTGGATTAATAAATAAAATCCATTATTTCTTTAGAAATATATATATAAATATATAAAATATATAATAAATTATCCCCTTTTACGATTGTGCTCTCTAGAGAGAAAAATTTTATAAACTGTTACCACTTCTGTGATTTATGCATTACTCTTCAATAAAGAATTGAGTTCTCCCAGTAACTGGCATGTTTATACACCGCATTTATATAACACGCTAAAATTTTCTCCTCTATTTTTCCATGTGCCAATAGCTTAGGGAGTAGGCACTCTGACACCAAATTGGTTGAGTTTCAATCCTGGCTGGAAGCAAGTTGATGTCTAGCTACACTGATGAGCTGTGATACAGAAAAATTGCTTCCAGCCAGGATCGAAACTCAACCAATTTGGTGTCAGAGTGCCTACTCCCTAAGCTATTGGCGGTGTATAAACATGCCAGTTACTGTGGATCACTAATATATATATATATATATATATAAATGAATAAGGTATATTTAATTTTATGTTATTCGATTTTTATTAATTAAGCAGGTTTCATGTACATTTGACTTGTTAAGCAGCATTAGTATAATCTGTGGCATTTTGAACTCAAAACCTCCAAGCCTCATTGAAAAATCTGTTATTTGGAATACATTTATTTTTTTGAGCTTTGAAAAAAGACGCATCATTTCTCCTTTAGCTTGGCAGACTGTAAATTTTACTAACACTGCTTAGCAAGTCAAATGCATTAGATTATTTAATGAATATAAATAAAACAACACAAAAGTAAAAATACCAGAAAATTTTTTTTTCCATGTCTCATTCTCGGACGAGATTTTAACGAAAGTGAAACATGCTAGATCAATAAACGTTTCCTATTTGTTCTATATCTTATGATTCTGTTTGATTCCGATCTATATTTTATCTCATTTCATAAATATAAATCAATATTAATATATGTCCATGCATTTCTATAAGTATGTATAAAGCATTTAAATTTTGAAGTATATCAATATCTGTCTTCAGGTTTTCCAATTCCTTATATTATTCATTAAATACATGGATTTGAATCATTTAAACAAACGCGTATTTTACAAATGTCCATTTTCATAAAGAGAGGTAAGAATATTAATTCATTAAATCAGAGATAAATGATGCCAGCCCAGAGAAAGCTGGTGCATATTTTTTCTTTTTTTTTTTTTGTTGTTGTTAATTTTGGTTCTTATTTTTCTTCTTATTCCTATTCATACACAAAGCTTTATTGTTTTGAATAAAAGATATTTATAAATATGGATATAATTATTTTCTTTGAGACATTGATTTTCACCAGATTTATTAACAATGAACATATAAATTAACTTTCAGCAAAATTAAATTGCATATACATGCTAACAAACCCAATCTATCAAAGTTTGCATATATTTTTTTGTAACCATTTCACCCCAAGCAAGGCAGTACTGCCACTGGTGTGCATGGGGTTACATAAGAGGAGGGTGATGAGAAAGAGGAACAAGTTATAGTGGGTGTCAGAAAATGGCTAAGAGAAGAATGAGAACACTGGTGTGAAGAGAGATGATGAGAGCAGCGTGGATGGGGAAAAGAACATGAGGAAAAGGATGTGAGTCAAGGTGGTAGGAGATGGCAATTGACCTCACATTTAAATTCTTGGAGATTGTAGCTGTCAGGGAAGCAAGTATACGGAAGGGAATTCTGCAGGTGGAAAGTGTGAGAAAAGGAGCTGCCAGAGTAGAAGCTGCAGTTACATTTTATTGGTTTCACTGTAAAAGGATGGGACCTAGAGTAAATTCATGCAGAGGGGCACGAAGGAGCTAAGCTCATCAAAGCAGATGCCGTAAAAGTATTTGTAGAAGAGACAGAGGGAAGCCACATTACGTCGGTGAGAAAGTAACTGGAGTTGAGCTACCAGGTCAGGATCGATCACATTGCAGATTCTCTGTTGGATTTTGTCAAGAACCCCCCAGATGAATAGCAGGGGCACCCAACCAGATGTGATTGCAATATTCAAGGCACAGGTGGCTGGTAGATTTATAAATGTGCAGGATGGATTCAGGCAGGAAAAACTTCCTGGCTCTACACTGTGAACCAACATTCCTATCAGTAGATTTAGCTATGGATTCAATGTAGTCATTCCCCTTGAGGTTGGCAGAGTTAGGCCAAGGAGGTGCAGTGTTTTACTTTCAAGGAGACTAGCCTGATCCATGCTAATGAAGTGTAGGAGCAACTGTCTATGATGGTTAACAGATAGCAGCTTCATTTTGGAAGCATTAAAATTTACAAGCTATTTCTTATCCCAGTCCAACACAGATTGGAGGTCCTTTTCAAGCTCAGCAGTGAGGTTTGTTTTGCCAACCTCAGTAGATTTCTGATTGCGGTAAGAGTAAATGGTGGTGTCGTCAACATATATGCGTGATGTGATTGTTGGTGAAAATCAGAAAAAGCTTAGGATCTAGAATAGAGCCTTGAGGGATACCTGCATTTATATGATAGAATCTGGAGGTAGTACACCTTCATTATGTGATTTGAAAGGAATAACTAGATTAGATCAAATAATTGTCCAGTTATAACATAGCACCATAGCTTGCATAGAAGGCCAGCATGCCAGACTCTGTCAAACGCTTTGGAGATATCCAGGGCAGCAGCTCAAGCTTCGCTGTTTTTTATCGAAAGCCTTCTATATATACTCAGCGATGGTCATTAGCATATGCTCAGTAGACCTGGTGAAGTGGAAACCATACTGTTTATCAGAAAAGAGACTGTGATCTGTGAGATGTTGAAACACTTCAGCAATGGTAATAACCTCAAACATTTTGCCAAAATTGGTAGGAGGCTGATAGGACAATAATTAGAGGGGTCTGAAGGTTCTCCAGAATTCTTAAATACAAGAACCACAGAGAACTTCCAGCAGATAGGAAAGCAAGAAGCAGAGAGGCACTAGTTGTAGAATTTGGAACAACAGAAGAGAGTTCAGGGGCACATTTCTTCAGGACAATGATTGGGATTCCTTTGCCTCCGCTTTGCTTTATGGGGGTCAAGCTTTGAAATTATGCTAGAGATCAGCGAGGGGGTAATATGAACGTCACTCAGTTGAGCCTCAGTTCTAGGTGGGAGGTTGGGTACTGATATTCCAGATGAATTCAATGTCGTGTTAGTGGAGAATCTGTGAGCAAAGCACTCGGCCTTGCCCACTGAAGATGTGATGACCTCAAATTCACTGATTAAAGTGGGGTCTGAGGGCTTACTATATATATAGTTTTAAGGTAGGCTATATTTTTGAGTAAAAGTGTTCAATATCATATAATATGTATATATTTATACATTTATAGAATTGTATTTATTTTTTTAATGTCTGATTTCTAACCTTACACTACATCATCAGAAAGTTATAACCTCAGAAGAGAAACATATATTATAATTTGTTAAATCATTTCACTCAAAGGAAAGCAATTAAACCACTAAAAGATAATTGTTGTATACCTACAGTATATAGCGTAATGGTATGTACCTATCCTCTTAAATACATAGAGACTATTAGAGTAAAGGGGTAGAGTAGAAGGATTATACTGACTAGCAGTTCACTAGCAGTGTATTTACTTCACACAGCAAACAAGTCTTGTATTTGTTGATATACTATTATTCCCAACCTCTGCTTTGGTGATTACTCACACATTAACCTTTTAGAGTTACAACAATAATGATTGAAATCCCATTTAAATCCCATTTAAATTTTTGAAAATCAAAATTAACTGGAAAACCAGAAGAGAGTTCTACAATTGAGAAAGGTAAAAGAAGAAATTGTTACCTGTAACTTGTTATCAACTAATGGGGTCAGTAGAAATGAACAATAAAAAAATCTGTGTGCTAATGCTAAGTTCAATCCCAAATCTGTTGCTAACAGTCCAGCAAGCAATGTAGTAATGAAAATGAGGTCAGAAATCTGACCTTCTCCTCACAACAGCAAAAAAAAAAAACTCATTTTTACTCACCAAGCTCATATATCAAGCTGCTTGGTAAGCAAAAGCAATGGCCTTTATTTACTGAGAAATTTTTCTGATTGGCCACACCAGACAGGGAGGAAAGAACATTAGCATAGCTTCACCGATACTTATAACAGCTCTTTTTGTAATATTTACATTATTCAGATTATTTTCCTCATCTTTGTTGCTATTTGTATGATGTTTCAGCCATTGTACATTTTGGCCTTCTTCAAGTGCAAGGAATTATGAACTGAACCCTTTATTACAAAATTCCTAGCACCTGACAAATGTTGAAACGTACAATGGCCGAAATGGCAGCAAAGATGAGGACAATAGTCTGAATAATATAAAATATAGACAAATAGGTCTTTTTGTGTTACCAGTTTTAATTTTCTCTCAGCAGATCATGCACAAAGCAGAAACCATTTTTTGAGGTAGGCGATCTTATTTTTTGTTACAATTTAAGGCTACATCTAGTGATTTCAGCTGTAAATGTTATTGTATGATGGGAGCATAACTTTGGAAATTGTGAAAATGCTGAACAGTTATCACAGAGGAATGGAAACAAAAATTGAAAACATTGACAAGATAAGAACAATTAAACAGGCAATAAGCAAGAAAAGCGGATAGACAGGCAAGCAAGATAGATAGACAAGCAAGATTGACAGCGTGTTCAGCCATGTGTGATAGAAAAAAAAATTAGTTTAAAATTTGTGTGTTCCCTCTCAGGGGTAATTATAACTGACACTTGAATTTCTATTTTCCCTCTCCTACACATATATAATTCCATCAGTGAAAACATTATTTTAGTCTGATGAAGTCCTTTTAAATTATGAAACATGTTACCCTAACTTTTTTTCCACTTTGTCATTCATTTGCCTAACAGAATTATTGTAAATTCTTGGATAAGATGCCAAAATGACAAAGAATGTTCCAAAAAAAGAAAATTAATGAAATGGTTCTCAGCTTCTTCAAATAGTAATCTGAACATGAAGTCTATGAAAAGAGATGCATAGCAAAATGGAAAATTAAGATTCCATATTAATATGAAAAGTAAAATAATAATTTATTCTAGAAAATTGGATATTGTGTGAATCCAATATGTGCTTCTATGGAATATTGACACTTTCAAGACAAGAAAATACTTTCCGCCATATATTCAAATTGGAGTAGATAGACTAAACTATCGCCCGGTTCACACTCCACCCACGTCTATTGAACAGGTGTAGAGGCTCATCCCTTGTTCCTTGTTTAGGATGTGGTTTCTGGCTTTCTCTTTACCAATCTTTTCACTCTTTTCTTTTTTTTTTTCTCAATTGGAGTAGATAGACTAAACTATCGCTCGGTTCACACTCCACCCACGTCTATTGAACAGGTGAAGAGGCTCATCCCTTGTTCCTTGTTTAGGATATGGTTTCTGGCTTTCTCTTTTCCAATCTTTTCATTCCTACATAGCCCCCTGCGCTTCAGTGGCGTTACCGCCTTGCTCGGGAGTGACATGATTAAAAAAAAAATATGTGAAAATCAGTTAAGTGTAAGTATTTGAATGTTAAAGTAAATGATTTTAGCTTCTTTTAAAGACGTTGAGTCATTTATCTCAAATAGTACAAAAGTTGGTTGGTTGGTTGTTTTTGATTTATGGCATATCATTCTCGGCGGGTCACTTATTGCCAACTAAGTTTTTATTCATTTATTGTTGGTAATACCTTTTTCTTTCAACAATTTATTGTTGTTTTTATATAAGTTTTTTGTCTAGTAATACTTTTTTCTTTTTGAGTATCAAGATTCATTGGGATTTGTTTTTTAAGGGCAGGGTCCCCAAGTCCTACCCTTGTTATTTAACCCATAACTGGAGGGAAGAGATGGATTAATACCTTTCTCAAGGGTACCAGTTCTTAAGTGAATGCAGGGTATTCAACTGGAATTCGAACTCGGCTCACTGATTTCTCTTTCCGAGCCGATATCCACTGCACTACAACGCACATCCATCACTAAACGCTTACAGCACCTGGTATTCCCAATTGGTCACCCATCTAAGTACTGACCAGGCTCAACGTTGCTTAACTTTGGTGATCGAGCGAGAACCGGTGTATTCAACCTGATATGGTCGTAAGCCTTAGATCAAGAGTAATGGCCTTTTGAATATCAATAAACTTTAAACACAATTTTCTCGTTTTTTTTTTATTTTGCAGCAGAAAATACCTTCTAATTTCAAACACCTCATATGTTAGGGATATATTTATGAACAAAAATTCATATTGTCCATTGAATTTAAAGCTAAACTTTAAAATTCACAAAAGAATTTACAACAATATTTTTAATAAGGATAGATATTATCAAATGAAATTATTAAATTATAAAATATATTGTTTATATAAATATAAGTAGAATCTGTAGCTGCAGCTACTGCCAGGACGGTTGGGTAACTTTGCATTTAAATTCCTGGAGGTTGTAGCCATCAGGAAAGCAAGAATAAGGAAGCGAGTTCCACAGGCGGGAAGTGCAAGAAAAGAAGCTGAAGGACTAGAATTGTCGTCTGCATTTAAATCTACCATTTGTCTGTAAATTGAATACTGTTGCCATATTTGGTCTGGTGCTCCAGCTATTCATCTTGATGTTCCTTGGCAAAACCCAAAGAAGAATCTGCATTGTAATTGATCATGATGTGGCTTCCCTCTGTCTTTTCTAAAAATATTTTTTTATGGCAGCTGCTTTGACAAGCTTTTTTCCTTGGTGCATGAATTTAAGTGTGCTACTAGATTGATGTCTAGGTCCCAGCATTTTACTGTTGAAATAGTTAAATGTAACCACCTCTTCCACTCCGACAGTTCCTTTTTTTCACACTTCCTACTTGTGGAACTCCCTTCTGTTTGTGTGTTTTCCTGATAGCTACAATCTCTAAAAGTTTAAATGTAATGTCAATTGTCATCTTTCTTCACCTTGAATCCAACCCATCGTTTATTCTTTCTTCAACATCCCCTGTACCCTGTTTTTTTTTCTCTCACTGTAACCCCTGCACACTAATGGCAGTCCCGCCTTTCTAGAGATGAAATGATTAAAAAAAAATTTTGAAAATGTTACCAGCATAAATACCAATTTTATTGTGAGAAAATTGACTTGCATAATAAAATCTGGCAACTAGCCCATAGGGTGCGATGGGTAAATTATCGCCATTTTATAGTTTTAATTTTGTGCATGCGCATTGTTTGTTTTTGATTTTGTTGACTGCACAGTATAGTAGGGTCAGTTGAGCACTGCTTGTGAGAAAAAGATAACCATGACACAATTCGCTCTAGCAGAAATTTAGAAACAGAACGGCATGCTGTACTGCTTGACATTTACACTGGACGCTATGATAGAAACATTTCAGAGCATTTGGGTGTAAATATGAGTACAATGCAGAGGATTCAGAAAGAGTTGGATGAGTCTAATGGGGATTATGAAGGTGTTTGGAGTGATTAGTAGTGATGCTTCTATTCATTTTCCCACAAGGCGTCAGACTAAACACGACTTACATCAAGAGTTTTTAGGTGGTAGTGCTGTCCTGGGTCAAGAGGGTGGCTGCTGGAAGACCATATGTCTGGCAATGGGAGTTTGCACTATACAACACAAGCAGGAGAACCCAATCATTGTTGTCAGACAATTTCGGTGACCATATAATCTGGCCACCTAACTCACCAGACTGCAACCCCTTTGATTATAATGTGTTGAGAGCAACAAAACTCCTTTTAACATCAAAGATAAACTGAAAGCAAGGATTATAGTAACATTCACCAACTTAAACAAGGAGACCGTCTAGAAGAGACACAGAGGATTTTGAAGTCATCTGGAGGCCATGTTTGAAGCCAATGTCCATTTCATTAAATAAATTTACTCTTTAGTATTTCAATATAGTTTTATGTAATTTTGGTAAATATATCTATTAAAATGAGATGTCAATGTTATTTTCATTTTTTCATAAATTAAATGAAAATTCATACATCTCACCCTGCATATATAATATATATATATATATATATATATATATATGAATCAGTTATCATGTATATCTAGCATATGATCTTTTTGTCTTTCGTATAAATGTATGTGAGAGAGTGGAGAGAGGTGTTTGTTAAGCTTGCATCTGATATGCAGAACATGCATGCACACACACACACACACACACACACACACACACACACATACATATATATAACTTTAAAAATTTTTATACTCAACATGGGAGTGAAGCAATCATCAAATACCAAGTGTAAAACTGTCAGTCAACATTCAGAGCTGATTGATTGCTGAAATCCTTCTTTACTAAACCTATTTTCAAAAATTTAACCAAATGACCAATCACATATTTTAAGGACTTCTTGTACTGTTTGGGAACTTTACATACCCACTTTATATATAAATATATATATATATATATATATATATATATATATAAAGATAATTATTGTTCATCTGCAATTTACATGTATATATATATATATATATATATATATACGTAAATTGCAGATGAACAATAATTATCTTTATAACTACGTTCTAAGTTCTGCTTCAGGACATCATTTCAGAGATTATAGAAATTAGGTGTTCAAGTACTACTCACAAAGGGTCATAGAAAAATTACATACTAAATTTTGTTTTTTGTTTATATATATATATATATATATATATATATATATATATATATATATATATATATATATACAAAATGCAAAAGAAATAAAGAATAAAAATAAAATCAGAACAATCTGAGTTTTATTCTCGAATTGAATGATCAGGCCAGGTCCAATTTTAGTCTAAAATATGAACATCACCTGATGACCCTTTAATTCAAGTGTGAAACTTGAGTAGCTCTGAATTTTCTTTTTTATTCTATATTTTCTTATATTTTATAGGTTCTACTTTTTATAAAAAGCTTCACTATAGTAAAATATAACCAACTACCATCATATTTCATAACACACACACACACACACACACACACACACACACGTGTGTTTACAATAAGCCATTCATGTTAGAGAGTTGCAGAGTAAAAGGTGCAATTTACCTACATACACAAACAAATAAATGAATGCTACCAAATGTGCATTTTCTATATACAATGTGTATATATATATATATATATATATGTATATATATATATATACATACACACATGAGTACACATGTATCTTGTTAAGCTTTGAGCTGAGATTTGACATACACTTCAAGCAGCATACATATGTAGAAATATATAGATTTCTATATATAGATGCCTATACAAGTATATATATGAGTATATAGAGTCCTCTGTTTATATGACCGCACACACACACACACACACATACACATATATATATATGTATGTGTGTGTGTGTCTGTACACATCAAGCCAGGTTGATTTTAAGACTAAAATTCAAGGATAAATATCAAGCTACTCTGATTTTATTTTTATTCTTTATTTTTCTCACATTATATATATATATATATATATATATATATATATATATATATATGTTTCATGTTAATTAAGAATGTCAACTGCATGCAAAAACAAAATTTAGTATGGAAGTTTTCTATGACTTTTTGTAAGTAGTACTTGAACACCTAATTTTTATAATTTCTGAAATGATGTTCTGAGGCAGAACTTAGAAAGTAGATATCAGGATAATTATTATTCATGTTCAATTTATATATATATATATATATATATATATTGTCATCTGCAGACAGATCTGTTTCGCCGTATCACAGCTCATCAGTACAGTTAGACTCTGATTGCTTTTTTACCCAGGATTGAAACCCGAATATATATATATATATATATATATATATATATATACATATACATATATACACAAAAATACAATGTGCTTACAGCCATATCATGTTGAAACACCAGTTCCTGTACAATCGTTGAAGTTAAGAAACATTAGGTCTGTCAGTACCTAGATGGGTGACTACTTAGAAATACCAGATGCCGTAAGCCTGGCTATTGGTGATGTCATTGGAATTATTAATTAGAGAGCTAAGTACTAATTCTAGTTGGGTTTATTATTCACTTCCATGCAAATAACCTTGGGAAAGTTATAAACCTATTTTTTTATCTCCCCAGCTATGGGTTAATTAGTAAAATTTGTATGACTAAATCATTATTATCTTCTCCAAATTCTTACAATCTAAATATATTTTCTGACTTTAAATAACTTGCAAAAGGTTGGTAAGCCACAGAAAATCAATTAAAAATACAATCTGTGAAAAATATCTATATTTCACTGTCTTTTGTGAATCACAGTTTATTTTTTGGTTGTCACACAGTCAGCAGCCAGTTGAAAAGGGCAAGAAATTGAATTTTAAATACATATATATATATATATATATGTGTGTGTGTGTGTGTGTGTGTATGTTTGTGTCTGTTTGTTTGTGTGTGTGTGTGTGTTATTTTGAAAGAAAATTGTAAATCTTTGAAGTGACCATGAAATAATGTTATGCTGATTTGATTTTCATCAAAGAAAGGAACTTATGAAAAAGTAAGGAATTGTAAAAATTAAATAATACATAAAAATATTTTTAATAAAATTACAGAAATAATTTCTTGATTTATGCAAGATCAGGAGTTTCCAAAATAACTCTTTGATTTTTACTTAAAACTCCAAAAGAATTTCTTGTTTGTTTGTTTTTTTCCTATTAAGAGCTGAAAAGCAAATAAGCATTCATCTTAAGTTCAAATGAGATCAAAAACCTTTCAGAAAAACATAATATTTCTAAGTTCCTTAAGAATAATTTAAAATATTCTGTATAAAAAGCTAACTATGATTTTTTTTTAATTTGAACTAAATATAAAGAGCACAATTATTATTATTAGCTTTTACTTAATGAGTTTTTAAATCAGTTATAACTGGTTGTTGAAACAAGGGGTTAAGTGACAGTAAGCTTACTTATTACATTTTTCTTAGCATTCTCACTGTTTTCAGCATTGTCATTTTCAGATCATTCCATTTTTCTCCAGTGCTGTTTAAGATTATTTTCAGGGCTCTAATAACAAGTGGCACTACTGTCATATTCATTATTATCCAACTTATTATGATTAAAAATGGGAGAAACTAAAATCATTTTGTTATTGACAAGAATAGTAATTGCTCATAAAAAGTTTTGAAACAAGTTTTTAAAAAAGTATTTCTGTAAATAAGCCTCAAACAGAAATATAGATATATACCTACACATTTCTATACAAAGAGGAAAGCATTATTGACAATACATATATGTGTGTAATGCAAGAAAACAAAGACATTTGAAAGTATAAATTAAATCAAAGTCATAAGTTGCATCAAGTAATCTGTGGTTATTGATCCTGTAAAGCCAAGAAGCGGAAGTCTTTAGTCACACAAAATGAGCAAAAGTTATTGGCCGTATAAAATTAATAACATACTCATGGTGATATATAGATATATAGATACACATTTGTATGCCAGACATAAAACAAAAGATAGACAAATAAAAATACGCATCATCATTTTTTAATTAATTTTATAAGTACGAGATCGGCAACAAGATCTCATCATTTTGCAGTTGAACTAAAGTTTTAACCATAAGTTTTTTGTTAATAGTTTCTTTTCTCACACTTCTCGCCTGTGGAACTCTCTTCCAACTTGTTTCTTTCCAGCCAACTTTGATCTTCAAAATTTTAACGCAATGTCAACCATTATCTACAGTCTTCTTCATCTCTTGTTTTTTATTCTTCTCACTTCTTAATAATGTTTTTTTATTTCTTATTCACACTCAGTAACCCCCTTGTGTCTTAGTGGCTTTATTGCTTTGTTTGGAATGAAATGATTAAATAAAATCATAGGTTTCACTTTACAATATAAAAAGAAGCAATATTGTTTGACCTGATGAAGAAGAATATAAAAAAAAATAATCAAAAGTAAACTGAAGATTTATTTCAGATGAATCTTATTCAATTATTGTTGAAATACCTCACAGAATTTCTGATTTGAGATTTAAAGCAATCATACTATATTTTTTATCTTAAATGTTAATTAGTTATAATTTTTGTTTCTAAGGTCAGGAGTTAGATTCACTTTAATAACAATACTGATCTTCCACTTTGTGCTTTGTAAAAAGTATTGGCAAACTATTGACAAGACAAATCAGTAATTATTTATAAACTGAAAAAGATTAAACTCTTTTTCTTAAAACTGATATTTTCATCTTTATTGCTTCTATTATTGTGATAACTGTGTTAATATATTTCTGTCAGACATATGAGATATTAATACATATATTTAAATCAAATTATACATAATTAACAATAAGTCTTTTCATTTTCTTTCACTCTCAGTCGCCCATTGTATGTTAGTGGCACTATCGCCTTGATAGGGGTTTATTGATTTAAAGAAAAAAAATATTTTTTAAACTGATAATTACTGACCTATGATCTTAAATTTTCAGTTTAAGGTTCATTGTTACAGATACTGATTACATGTAATCATCAGATATCAAACAAGAAACATAAATTTAAAATATAAAGTAAGTTTTAAATTAAAATACCAAGGCATGCTGGCATAAAAAATACTTAAAAGTTTAGGTATAAGTTTGATCCACCTGTTGAGCTGCAAAAAAAAAAATATGGATTGAGGCATTTGATCCTTCAAAGTTACAGATCTTTTCCATCATAGTAAACAGTCAAGCACTATTACTTTTTTTCTTTTCTCTTCTTTTTTTTCACTGTGCAGGTCTTAAAAAATGAACTTGTAAATAAATTTTCAAATTCATACAGAGTTGAATGATATAGATCACACTTTGTCTACAAATATATGTATACAAATGATATAGACCACACTTTGTCTTTTTTGTAAACAGTTGAACATTCAAGGTTTTAAATTCGAGAACAAGTTTTTAAAATGTTTGAAGTGTTGTAGATTTTCCTGTATCCAATTAGAACAAAGAAAATATATATTTGACCAAACCTGGGTGAGCAATGAAACAGTAAAAAAAAATATATATATATAAATATATATAATAAAAACAAAACAATAAGTCATTTTCAGAGTAATTTTTTCATCATGAGACCCAAACTCTAACACACACACACACACACACACACACACACACACACACACACACATATATATGACATTCTTGATAAATTTGTATTAGAAAAAATAAGACAAAAAAAGAATGAGAAAAAATCTAAAATGACTCACCTTTATTGCTTAAATCCAATGTGCTGAGATGAGATGTACACTCTGGCCAAGAGTTTAGCTTCTGCTGCATCACATATGTGTATATGTCTTTGTTGTGAGAAAATGTAAGAAAAAAGGCTTCAGTCCTACCAAGTGTGTTATGTGTGAGAAGGCTGTTCCTGACACTGATTGGCTAATGTGGAATGAAGACAGAAACCTCCTCCTGCTTTGAGAGTTTGTTTTCCCCCGACACACTCCTCTCATTTCTCTCTCTCTCTCTCTCTCTCTCTCTCTCACACTCTTTTTCTCTCTCCCTCTCCCTGCTGTATATATACATAATTTGATCCCACTAAAAAGAAAGGGCTTTTCTTCAATTGTTGAAATATAAAATTTAGAAAATAAATAATAAGTAAAGGAGGAAAATGTGATTGCTGGATAAACTTTTTCTCTCTCTCTCTCTCTCTCTCTCTCTCTCTCTAGATTTTCACAAAGCTCTGAACAAATGTAACTACCTATCTTTAATTTCTTCTCTCTATCAAATGCTAACTTGCTGAAACTCTTAGATAAAAAAAAGTAAAATTTATAACAGGTTATACACGCATTATATATATATATATATATATATATATATATATATATAGATATGTATGTATATATATATATATGTATATATATATATATATACATATATATATGTGTATATATATATATACATATATATGTGTATATATGTGTATATATGTGTGTATATATATATATATATAAACTTTCACAAACACAAATTAGATCGACACACATCTATCTATCTATCTCTCTCTCTCTCTCTCTCTATATATATATATATAGTGCCACATGAAAGTTGACAAAGTGGTGTGATTTTTAAGTTGATTGGTGTTTTCCTTAATTTCATATAAATTATATACAAGTTGATTTTTTAACACTTTGTGTACTACTTTAAAAAAAAAAAATAATTAAAAAAGTCACTATTAAAATTTTTTTTTATTTTATTTTTTCAAAAATTGACCCCAATCATAAAAATATAATAGTTTCATTTTTTTTCCCCTTTGTCTTTTGTCATTTTTTTCGTTTTTAATATTTTCTTTTTTTGATTTTGTTCAGGTGAGAAGTAACGGAGTAAGAACTTTGGGCAGGTGAATTAATACTTTTTTTTCTTTCTTTCATGAAATAATCTTCCGTACACACCTTTCTCTACCTTTTTCCATCACCCCACCCTCCAAAACCGTTTTATTAGAATTTTGTTCACTTTTCGTGTGACGGCCTGTCACTTTTCCAGACTCTACCAATCAATTAAATATTTAATGTTGATGCACAATTTTCAAGTACAACTTGAAAATGTGTTGAATCTAGGTCACTGCTTATCTTCTCAAGAAATCAATATTTTGTATGCTTATTCATGAATGCAGAATTTTCAAGTACAATTTCTTCAATAAGAAAAGTGTAGGCTAATTGCTGTCTTCTCAAACAATCAATAATTCATATAGAATTCATACAATTTCTCCACTTACCTCCCTTTATTCAATTCTTTTATTATTTGAAATTGTTAGAGTGATTTTCTTTTTCTTTCTCCCTTTTCTTTTTCCTTCATTATGAAAGTATGTATGAGAGAAAGTTTATTGTCTTTATATGATAGTGAAATGAAGTGAATGGTAAAAAGGGAAAAAATTCAAAGACCTTAATTTGAAAGAATATAGATGTATGTATGTGTGTTTTTAAGATATTTCACAGATATGAGAATAAATATATATGTGTATGTGTTTGTGTGTATAGGTGAATATTTATATTATTATTGTTAATTTCAGTTGCTATGCTCTTTTGCTTTTGTTTGTTTCATATTAAAAGCTATCATTATTTTTATTATTGTTATAATTAATGGTGGTGATGATGCTGATGACACTTTTTTTTTGTTTGGGTTTCCTTTTCTAAGCAGTTATTACAATTATCTTCATTTATCATTTGCAGTTATCATTATCAATGTTATTAGCTATCATTCCCCACGTGCTTTTCCTAATTTAAACTTTTATAATCATTATATTGATAACTTTGTAATTCTTAATTTTATTCTATGCTTCAACCTAGTCATAGCATTACAGTTTTTTTAACTGTTATTCTAATTTACAATATTATCAGTAATATTATAATGAATGTTATTATTTTTATGACAGCATTATTATTATTCTGTATTATTATTATTACAACTATTACTTTTCTTTGTTGTTTCTGTTTTAAAAACATTTTACCACATTTTTCACTTTGCAGTGCTGAAAAGGAATTTGTAATTATATAGACTCTTCTAATTTAAAAATTACCTAACATTCTGCCAAATTGCTATATACATATTGTCATTTCTGGCTATACAATTTTCCATTTAACAACATTCAGCCAAAACTAAAAGAGAAAAGATTTGAAAGAAAAAATAAACTAAACCAAAACAAAATTAAAAGGAAAGGAAAACAAGCCTGAATTTTAGAAATGGATTGAAAACTTGAAGCTCATTTCTTTTGCATTAATATTGTTGTTTTCATTTATATTACTACTATTATTATATGATTATCATGAACAGTAGTATCATTATAAAACATTTCTCTCATTATATATAGATTTATCTATAAACTATTTGCATCATGATGCAATACATACAAAAATATGTGTAGAAAAGTAAATATGAATTTCAATATGCTGATTTTCATTATTGTTAAATTTCATTTCATAGCATTCTTATTCTTAAAAGCTACAATTAACTAATTTTATTAATCGCTTCCTGTAGAATACATCCTTAATTATACATTGCAATATTATAATTATTATTAACTATTTCACTGTTATTAACTATTAACTGTTACTATTGCATTGTGTATTATAATAAAAGTTAACGCATTATCATTATCAACTTTCGTTATGATGCACAATTCTGATGTTGCTGGCAAAATTGTTGTTATCATTATTTTAAAATTGCAAGGAGTGTCTTTCCTGAGAAAATTAGTCTTCATTTAAAAAAAAAAAGAAAAAACAATTTTTTTTTTCACTTCTTTTTTTCTCTTTTACATTTCACTAGCTATTCTTCAGGCTTTTGTCATAAATATAATTGTACTAATTTATGTATGTCATTCTTGGAAATGTATATAATATACTCCCCCTCCCCTACCAACTCTCTTCAAATCTGTGTTCTTGTTTACTTAAATGGAATTGTGATTGTACAACTCTTTGAAATAATGTATCTATATACCACTAATATTTTATTTATATATATATATATATATATATATATATATATATATATATATATAGTTAGTACAGGATACTCTACTCTCTCTCTCGCTTTCTCTCTTATGTATGTAATGCAGAAATACATACATACTTGTATACACACACATATCTATGTATATACAGAAGAACATGAATACATTTATATATTAAGGTTGCTTCCATGTAGAGGTGTGTATTTACAAGAATGTACATAGTAACAAAGAAATAGATTTATATATCAATATATACAAACAATGTTTTGTATTAGTTCATACAAACGGACACATATTTACAAACACATATTTATAATGAACATTTCAAACATATGCACACACAAAATATATAAAACTGCATCTTTGCATATATATATACAAAGTCCAGTATGCATTATTGCAATTCACTAGGAGTGGATAGGTTTACATATTGTGTTTTGAACATGTGCAGAGGTTTATCTCTTATTACCTGTTTAAGATTGGGTTTACAGTTTCTTCTAAAGTCTTCTTATTTTCTTTCACTCCCAGTTTTCTATTGCATCTTAGTGGCATTATTACCTTCCTTAGAGTGAATTGTTTAAAAATATATGTCAATAAGCAGATGCATATATGAATGCGTACTGGGTGCAACGGGTAAATTATGCCATCTTATATTTTTAATTTTGTGCATACACATTGATTGTTTTTTATTTTATCAACTGCACAGTGTAGTAGAGTCAGTTGGGCACTGTCTGTGAAAAAAAAAAAACCATGAAGCAATTCACTCTCTCAGAAATTTGAAAACTGGAAGCTCCAATATGAACATTTTAGAGCGTTTGAGTGTCACTCTGAGGACAGTGCAGAGAATTCAGAAAGAGTTGGATAGGTCTAATGGTGATTACAAAGATGTCTGGTGCAATCATGAGTGATGATGGCATTACGCTTCCATTTATCTTCCTTCTAGGCCTCAGAATCTACACGTAGGCCTACATCAAGCGCCTTGATGTGGTAGTGCTGAGCTTGGTTAAGAGAGAAACTGCTGGAAAACTGTATATCTGGCAACAGGAATTTACACCATGTTGCACAAATAAGGAGAAACCAGTCATGACTGCCAGACAATTTTCGTGACCACATCACCCCTTAAATCTGGCCACCTAACTCCCCAGACTGCAACCACCTTGATTATTATGTGTGGAGTGCAGTTGTGCAAGAGACCAACAAAACTCCTTATGAAACCAAAGATGAACTGAAGGCAAGGATTTTTTTTTTTTTTAATCATATCACCCCGAGCAAGGTGGTAACACCACTGATGTGCAGGGGGCTATGTAAGAGTGAAAAGATTGGAAAAGAGAAAGAATAGCAATATTCACCAACTTAAACAAGGAGACCACACAGAAGAGAAACAGGAGATTCTGAAGTCGTCTGGAGGCGAATGGTTTAGGCCAATGAAGATTTTATTAAATAAATTTACTTTTTGGTATTTCAAGATATTTTTGTGCAATTTTGGTAAATAGGCCAATGAAGATTTTATTAAATAAATTTACTTTTTGGTATTTCAAGATATTTTTGTGCAATTTTGGTAAATATATCTTAAAATGAGATGTCAGTATTATGTTAATTTTTAAATTTTATCCTTTGCGCCCTGTACATATCAGTATTATGCATTTTGTGTATACTTTGAAAGATATCCATAAAATATTCATATATTTTGATATATACATAATATTATTCAAGTCAATGTTTTCATTGTAAAATTGTTATTAAACTGTTGATTTTAGACAATTTTTCAGGCTAAACTTATCTCTTAATTATAGTATGCAATTGCCAGCATAAGTTAATTATTTTACTGAGAAGTATTTGCAAATAATTCATTTAGTAATGTGAGAGTTTATTAGGCAACATATTTGTGAGCATATTTGGCACATATATATATATATATATATACACACACACACACACACACACACACACACACACACACACACACACACACACATACACATATATATATATATATATAATTATGCATATTTCTCTATAAAGATAGACATGGATATATAGCCTGAAAATCAAAATATGAAATTGTAAATTCTTTGAATGATAGGAATGCAACTTTGGAAATTGTAAAAGAAAGTGAATGGAAATTATGGAATGATAAAGAAAAGAATTTGAAAACATTCACAAGAACTAGATAAACAACTAGATTTAAGAATGTCACAAAAAAGAGATTTGCAAAAAAATAAGAGAGTAATGAACAAGAATTGACCGGAAAGAAAATATGTATAGAAGCTTGTGTTGTGAATGTAGACATTGAGAAATGTTGGATAATATCAAGACTGTTGATGGATGAAAGCAATCCAACTTGCATGAAAGCAATCTAACTTGCACCTTTTAATTAGACATCACAAAGAAATATTTTGGTGGGTTGAAGATCTACATGCAGACTGATTTCTTAAGAGTCATTTTTAGTGGTTAATGTAGAGCTTCATTGGATTGACCTGATATTTGAGCAAGGTGGCTGCATAACTTAAAAGACAACAAAATGTGTTGTTGCCTGTAAAATTATAAGTCCCTTCAGAGTCATGGATGGTAATGAGATAAATGTTGAACATTACCGAAAGTAATGTTAAAGATGAGAGAGTAGAAAAGTTTTTAAAAAAATCAATTAATGAAAAGCAGATAAAGGTAAAAGAATATCAAGGATCCTGATAATAAAATAATAATTTATTCAGATATGCAGGATAATGTTTAAATTGAATGTTCATATGGCCTGTATTATTTTTACCTATTTTAAATGGACATTTACATTGCACCTATTATTTTTTCATAATAAAGACTGATGCCCCAAAACATTATCAATATTTTTAATAATTATGAATATTAAAAATTGAATATATCAAATGATATATCATCCATAAAAGTTAAAATACGCACTGAAAATTCTGTCATGATCATCTGGTTAATACCAATCTTATTGTGAAAACATTGACTTGTAAAATAGAATTTGATATGGTGTTTATACAGCAAATCACTTAATGGCATATTTATACACATAGATTAATTCACATATGTATTCATTCAATAAAGATTTATATAAATATATGTATGTAAGAATACATACATGCATATATACATATTTATATATATGTGTGTGTAAGTAAATTTACACATTTGTATAAATGACAAAGTAATGAATACATAAATGCTTATGTACATACATGCAAATATATATATAATAATTTCATAATGTACATGTTTGCATGTACAGATACATATATATTATTATATATACATTCATTTTGAGAATATAATACATCAATTTTTACATATCATAACAGTGTCAGGCAAATGAATGACAAAGTTGAAAAAATTTAGTGTTGTATTTTGTTCTCTAAAAGGACTTTATCAAACTCAAGTAATGGTTTCGTTGATGGAATTACTCATGTATTAGAAAGAGAGGAGATAAGAAAATATAAGCACAGAAATGCTTTAGATGATTTTTAAAAATTAAAATAAAATTTTGAATTTTTTTTAAAGATTATATGAACAAAAAGATAGCTTTTTGAAAACAAAGCACTGAATGTGTTAGTTGCTCCCTGATGAGTCTCGCCACAGTTTCAATTTAAAAAAAAACAAAAACATTAAAAGAGAAAGCGACTGACTAAGGCAAAAGTGTATAGAAAGTGCTTTGATCGTTAGATCATCCATGGTAAATTTGCACTTTGCTTTTTACAACATTTTACCTTTTTTGGAAGATCATTTTATTACCATGATGGATATGTAATGATAAAAGTAATAAAATAGAAAAACAAAAGCGTAAGGAAACTTAAATTGGTTAGAATACATACGTAGACAATTAAAAATTCCAGAATTCCAGTATCTTCTGTATTTCTTATTGGTACATAATTATAACTAACACTTGTGCTTTATATCTTCCCCAGTCCTTCTAATAATATATAATTCTGCTGAAAAAAACTTTACTTTAGTCTGAAGAAGTCCTTCTAGAAGATGAAACATGTTACACAGAAATTTTTCCCACTTTGTCATTCATTTGCCTAATATACATTCATATCATTTATATATAACTGTTACAATATATATTTTCGTGTGTGCATGTGTGTGTGTGTGTGTGTGTGTGTGTGTGTGTGTGTGTGTGTGTGTGTGTGTGAACAATGTACAGAGTGAAATAGATAGAAAGATAGATATACACAGATATGGATGCATACACACTCACAGAAATGAGTAGATAAATACATAGACTCACACATGCAAACATTTACTCATCCACAATTTCTCATATAGATATCCTTGATATTAATATTGAAGTTTAAAGAAATAAATCAGTTTGGGCCAATGTTTAGCCTTTTATGAACTGAGAAGATTTAAGTAAAACACAACTTTAAGAAAAAGGGAATTGAAAGGCTGTCAGTTCATATAAAATAATCATTTAACATTCTCTACCCAATAAACAAAGTCAAATTTTGCCAGCTCAGAATATATGAAAGGTACGTACACACACACACACACACACACACACACACACACACACACACACACACACACATACTTATGTATATATATATACGTGTTAATGTTAGCACAATATATACACAGTTTAAATATTTACAATTTCAAAAACATTCATATACAATCATTATCACATACATACACTTACATAAAATACTTACATATAATTCTACATAGACAATCCCAAAATAGAGTGTCCCCCATCAAAGGAGTGTTTCTCTCAGAAAGATAATTTTCAACATCTTTTCCACATTTCTGTATGCATGCATATATATATATATATATATATTTGTGTTTGTGTCTGTGCATGTGCATGCAATTGTGTGTGTGCTTATTAGCTTAAAAGATTCTATGGTACGGGTGGCAATGGACGGGGATTAGATGCAATTTGACTATTTGCTGGGAGGTTTCTGCCTTGTGACTGGTGGCCTGAACTGCCATTGTCCCCTATAGTCATAGATTTTTGGCCTGTCCAACTTGTGTTGTGCCTATAAAAACATCTGGACATGACACTGCTTGTGTCACTTGGCGTGTGTTGTAAGGACGAGGTGGTGTCTCTCATCAGCAGGTGGTCAGTTTGGGATGAAGGGGAAATGCAGGATTTTGAGGAGTAAAGATCTGAAAAATACAAAGAGAGAAGCAACAGAGAAAAGAGAATGGAAAGAAAAGCAATAATAAGCAATTAAAATAATAAAAGTTTATATAACACATATGTATATAGTTAAATAATCAACATGAATCTTCTATAAAGCCAAAATAAAATCTTTTTTTCAGACTGTTTAATTAGTTCATTCCACTTAATCATGTTCATTGATATATATATATATATATATATATATATATATAATCTAAACTTATTTATAAATGGAACTTTGTCTGTGTGTGTGTATGTGTGTGTGTGTCTGTGTCTGTGTGTGTCCGTTACATATAGACTTTGAAATGGCTGAACCGATTTTCTTGAAAATTTAAACAGTTCTACTATAAGTGTCTGCATGTCTTCTTAGCTAGGTTTTGTGTCGAGGTACCCCTGATAAATATCAAAAATCGATAATTGAAAAAATTGGGTTATAGAAGGAGTGGTCCGATTTTAATCAAATTTGATACACTCATAGACAAACACATAAGAAACAATATTCAGAAGTTTCAAGGTTGCAGTTCTTACAATAGTGAAGAAAATCAATAATATATATATATATATAAAAGGCAAGATGTTTGTGTGTGTGTCTGTTTATCTGCCTGTATGTCTGTATTTTTTTAGAGCCCTTTTATTTTAGCTTTTGCTTCGGGTTTGGCTCTAAGTAGGTATAATTGTAGTTCTTAGTCTCAGCCATGATACCATTTATTCAAAGGACTTATTTAGCTTTCAAAATTCAGTTTACAACAAAAAAACCTATTTGATATGGATACCAGGAAATCAAAATTTGACTTACATCCATTCATTTTTCTTTCAGTCTACGGTTTTGCTTTAACTGGAAACAACTATTGCTTTTTAGTCTTTTGTGCCAACATCCAAAGAGTCTGAGTTCCAGGACCATGGATTAGTTTTAAAGCTTTCATTACACCCGAGCAACGCTGGGCTATACTGCTAGTATATATATATATATATATATATATATATATATATATATATATATGCATTCTCTTTCAGATATTTTTAAGCACAAAGCATGTAACCAACTCTAAAAGAACCAATATTTAATTAACGGATAATGTCATTGATGATTTTGCATATATTTCTTATATTTATTTACATCATCCTGAGTATATTATAAACGAATATTTATAATGCATTTTTAAAAATCATTTGCAATGCATTTTTATAGTAATTAATCTGTAATGCATTTTTGAATGTTAGCAGTGAATTTGCATTGTAAATCATTTGCAGTCTATTCTTATAGCAAATAATCTACAATGCATTTTCATATTAAAATACCTGCAACATATTTTCATCACAAATGTTAAAGTTTGTGTCATCAAAAAACTCTGTTGGATAGTGATTCAACTGCCAAATAAGTTAATTTTTGGAAGATCTGAAGTAATTTACTTAATTGGTAGTGAAAGTAATTTGAGCTCTTTGAATTGTATTTTTGTTTTTTTAATGGTATTGACTTGCTGGATGTGCGCTGTGGTACAGTGGATATCGGCTTGGAATGAGAAATTGGTGGAGCTGAGTTCGAATTCCAGCTGAATTCATTGCATTCACTTACGTGCAAATACCCTTGGGAAAGGTATTAATCCGTCTTCTTCCCTCCACTTATGGGTTAAATAACAGGACAGATTGGGTTCTATAGCCTTGGTCGGCAACCAGTCTACCGCAGAAAGCAATGGCAACCTACTGCAGGATAATCTTCTGCCCAGTCAGTCATGTCTCTGTCGAGACATGATCGCCCAAGCGTGTATCACATATGGCACTTAACTGACTGATTGACTTGCTGGTTTTTTTATTCTTTATTAAATCAGTAATAGATTTCCTGATTTATACTAAGATAAAACTTACTTAATTTTTTTTTCAATTGGAGTAGGTAGTCTCGATGTGCATTTTGATGCAGTGGATATTGGCTCAGAATGAGAAATCGGGGAGCCGAGTTTGAATTTCAGTTGAATTCCTTGCATTCACTTATGCATAAATACCCTTGGGAAAGGTATTAATCCATCCCTTCCCTCTAGTTATGAATTAAATAACAGGACATACTGGGTTTTATAGCCTTGGCTGGCAACCAGTCTTCTGCAAAAACTAATGGCAACCTACTGTGAGATAATCTTCTGCCCAGTCAGTCATGTCTCTTTTGAGACATGATCCCCCAAGCGTGTATCATGTACGGCACTTAACTGACTAAGATAGGCTTTCCTATTGCCCTGCTGAAATTACTCCCACTTCTCTCAAACAAGAGTAGAGGCTCATCCTTTGTTTCCTCTTTAAGAAGAGGTTGCTGATTCCTTTCCTCTCCTGAGGCATTAATAGGGGTGCTGTCAGGATTTTTTTGTGACATGTGTGGATAGTGGAAACATCTGTTCATTCTGAAGATACAGGGTTGGCAGTTTTCTTGTTGCTGCTTTCTGGCTGGTAGTCTGGAGCCTGAACTCTTATATAGTGTTATGAGAGATTGCCCTGGTCAGTGGTTGAATAATATCTGGCTTCTTGCAGTGCCTTGTCACACGTGTAGAGGTGTCCCTGCAAACACCTTCTGGGGCCAATCCTGAGGCCACACAATGCTGCACCAATTCCCATTCCACACATATTGTATTTATCACATGTGTAGGAGTGTCCCTGCAAACACTTTCTGGGGCCAACCCTGAGGTCACACAATGCTGCACAATTCCCATTCCACACATATTGTATTTGTCACATGTGTGGGGGTGTTCCTGCAAACACCTTCTGGGACCAACCCTTAGGACACACAATACTGCACCAATTCCCATTCCACATATTGTGTTGTCACGTGGCAAGGGTGTTCCTGCAAACACCTTCTGGGGCCAACCCTTAGGACACACAATACTGCACCAATTCCCATTCCACATATTGTATTTGTCACATGTGTAGGGTGTTCCTGCAAACACCTTCTGGGGCCAACCCTTAGGCCACACAATGCTGCACCAATTCCCATTCCACACATATTGTATTTGTCACATGTGTAGGGGTGTTCCTACCAAACACCTTCTGGGGCCAACCCTTAGGACACACAATACTGCACCAATTCCCATTCCACACATATTGTATTTGTCACATGTGTAGGGTGTTCCTGCAAACACCTTCTGGGGCCAACCCTTAGGACACACAATACTGCACCAATTCCCATTCCACACATATTGTATTTGTCACATGTGTAGGGGTGTTCCTGCAAACACCTTCTGGGGCCAACCCTTAGGACACACAATACTGCACCAATTCCCATTCCACACATATTGTATTTGTCACATGTGTAGGGTGTTCCTGCAAACACCTTCTGGGGCCAACCCTTAGGCCACACAATGCTGCACCAATTCCCATTCCACACATATTGTATTTGTCACATGTGTAGGGAATTCCTGCAAACACCTTCTGGGGCCAACCTTAGGACACACAATACTGCACCAATTCCCATTCCCATATTTGTATTTGTCACATGTGTAGGGTGTTCCTGCAAACACCTTCTGGGGCCAACCCTTAGGACACACAATACTGCACCAATTCCCATTCCACATATTGTATTTGTCACATGTGTAGGGGTGTTCCCTGCAAACACCTTCTGGGGCCAACCCTTAGGACACACAATACTGCACCAATTCCCATTCCACACATGTTGTATTTGTCACATGTGTAGGGGTGTTCCTGCAAACACCTTCTGGGGCCAACCCTTAGGACACACAATACTGCACCAATTCCCATTCCACACATATTGTATTTGTCACATGTGTAGGGGTGTTCCTGCAAACACCTTCTGGGGCCAACCCTTAGGACACACAATACTGCACCAATTCCCATTCCACACATATTGTATTTGTCACATGTGTAGGGGTGTTCCTGCAAACACCTTCTGGGGCCAACCCTTAGGCCACACAATGCTGCACCAATTCCCATTCCACACATATTGTATTTGTCACATGTGTAGGGGTGTTCCTGCAAACACCTTCTAGGGCCAACCCTTGGGACACACAATACTGCACTAATTCCCATTCCACACATATTGTATTTGTCACATGTGTAGGGGTGTTCCTGCAAACACCTTCTGGGGCCAACCCTTAGGACACACAATACTGCACCAATTCCCATTCCACACATATTGTATTTGTCACATGTGTAGGGGTGTTCCTGCAAACACCTTCTGGGGCCAACCCTTAGGACACACAATACTGCACCAATTCCCATTCCACACATATTGTATTTGTCACATGTGTAGGGGTGTTCCTGCAAACACCTTCTAGGGCCAACCCTTAGGACACACAATATACCACCCAATTCCCATTCCACACATATTGTATTTGTCACATGTGTAGGTGTTCCTGCAAACACCTTCTGGGGCCAACCCTTAGGCCACACAATGCTGCACCAATTCCCATTCCACACATATTGTATTTGACAACTGATTACTACTACTACTCTAGGCATCTCCTTATCAAAATAACACAAAAAACATGACCATAAACAATCAAAGATATAAACTAAACCTGCCAAACAAAAACCTCTCAACATTTCCTTTTTCAACATTTGTGATATTTGTACCAAATTTATAGTGTGGAATTATTTTTCATTAAAAACTCTACAAACATTCTAGCTCTCTGTGAAACTAATCTTAACTCTGCAATTTCCTCCTCCAATTTCTCCATTCCTGGTTACCTATCTCTCTCTAGAAATACATAGCTTGGGAATTTATGTTTGTGAACTATTCCCTCTGGCTAAGGACCATTCTTACATATGTCTCCATTTTCCCTATTAAACTCAGTTATCTCTTCTTTCTCTACTGCTCCTCTTCCTCTCATGACTGTTGTGTTCTCAATAGTATTTTTGACAATATAGACAATGCCATTTAGTTACATCCATTTGTAAATATATTTTTGTTCAGTGAGTTTAATTTCTATCATGCCTAATGGCTTAAACACTTTGTCACTGATCTTGCTGGCATCCAAACCCTGAACTTCTCAATTACTCAATCTCTCATAAAATGATGGACTTTCCCATGCATTTCTCTAGTAACCCTGAAGGACAGGCTTCTCTTCTAGATGTCTTTGTTACTTTGATCCCTGACTCATGTCATGATATGCAGCTCTGCCCTCTTGGCAACTCTGATAATGCAATGGTGTCTGTAAGTTTCTCTTTCTGCTTGTCCTTCATCCAGGAACCTTCTATCAATACAATATCTTTCTGTTATCAGCATGCAGATTAGGACTTGTTTCATGATTTCCTTCATGGTATTTCCTGCAACAAAGTTTTTAGTCTCTATGTTCACAGGAACCACTTCTTCCAGCTTTACTAGAGTGAAATGTTTGATTACAAGAGATGAGAAAATGAAACAATGTATAGCATCTTGCAAGTTTGGTTTTAGAGATTACTGGCAGCTCTACAAGAGAAACCTTCAATATCTCCTCTATTTAATCAATTCAAAGTCCTGATATCTACAGCATGCAAATTTGAATTCTTTGCTTGCAAATTCTCTTTTAACTCGACACTTGACTTGTCTAAATTATTTACACCCAGTTTTTTACCTAGAAGAGAGGCTCAACTGAGTGATATATGCATAGTCCCATCTCTGGTCTTAATCATTTCTAAATTCGACTCCTATAAGGCAAGCGGAGGTGATGGAATCCCAGTCATTGTCCTAAAGAAATGTGCCCTTGAGATTGCTTCAATTCTCACCAAACTCTACAACTATTGCCTTTATGATTTCTGCTTCCCTGCTTGTTGGAAGTACTCAATCTCTAGTCCCTGTTTTTAAGAACACTGGTAAACACCACTCAATCACCCAATTTAAGCTCTAATCAATGCTGAAGTAATTAAGCATCTCACCTCTCACAACCTACATTCTGACAAACAATATGGCTTCAGCTTTGTGAGATCTTCCACTGATGTGCTAATGGCCATCACTGAATATGTATACCAGGCTCTTGATAATAATGGAGAAGCTTGAGCTGTTGTCCTAGATATCTGGCCTCCTGTGCAAGCTACGGTATTTCTGGGCAATTACTTGATTTAATCCAATTGTTATTATCGAATCATCAAATGATAGTTTTTTGAACAGGCAAGCTTCCAGGATTTTTCCCATGAACACAGGTGTCCTTCAAGGCTCTATCTGAGGTTCTATGCTGTTTCTGGTTTTTATTGATGATCTTCCTGATGTCATAAGTTTCTAAGTTAGCATCTGTGTATTTACTTTTATCTCATTAGGAAATCTACCAAAGCTGACAAAGTAAACTTTGCTGTAGCTCTTGAAATGAACCTCCACTCAATGGTTAACTGGGGCAAGAAATGGATTGTAAACTTTAATGCCTCCAAAACAAAACTGCTCTCCTTTAACCCATATTGAGAAATTTTCCTGGCAGCCTTCAACATACAAGTCTCCTTGTGGGCAACACTCTGCGCCTTCGTTGCCTCACTTTTTCAACCAACCTGAAGTTGAACAATTATATCGAATCTGTAGCTGCATCTAGTAATATGAAGGTTTGGTTTCTGCATCAGTTCAAAACGTTTTTCTCTTCAGAATCCATCTTGCAAAATTATTAATTTACCATTCATCCATGCATTAAATACTGTTGTTATATCTGATCAGGTGCTCCTGCTATTCATCTTAAGGTTCTTGACAAAATGCAAAGAAGGATCTGCAATGTAACTGATTCTGACTTAAGTCTCTTTCTTACCAACTTAACAAGGCATCTAAATCTCAACCTTTTAATGTTGAAATAGTTAAATGTAACTGCTGCTTCTGCTCGAACAGTTTCTTTACCTGCACTTCCTGCCTGTAGAACTATCTTTCATTTACTTGTTTCCCTAATAACTACAATCTCCAAAAATTTAAATGTAATGTCAATTGCCATCGTCTGTCTTCTTGAATCTCATTCATCTTTAATCTTTTCTTCAAAACCCTTTTACCCAGTCTTTTCTCTCACTGTAACTCCCTGCACACTAGTGACAGTCCTGCATTGCTTGGGGTGAAATGATTAAAAAAAAATCTCTTCAGCATATATTCACAGAAAATATTTTGCAACATATAGTCAATAATGTAATATCTTTCATAATAAATCACTAAAATGCATTTTAATTCAGAATCATCTGTAGGATAAATTCTCCAAGTCTCATGAAAAATTCTGAAGTTTAGAAAACTCGTTATACACGAACTTACAGAAGCAAGCATTGCTCAGTGCTGAAACATTTGTCTTTCTCTTCACTGTTGAGAAATCAAAATGTCAGAACTTATGTTGAGATTCAAATATACTTTAAACATTTCTATATAAACTGAAAGGAAGATGTTTTCTTTGTTTGATAAACTTCAAAGGAATTCATTATAAAATATTGCTAGAACCAGTAATTCATAACACTAAAAAGAGCAATTGGCTTGTTTGAAGGATGTATTGAAACAGAAAAAAAGTACTTTCTCTTAGCAAAGAATCCAACTAGTTTTCTCTAAATATGTCACCTTCAGACTAATGCTAGATTTGCTCAAAATGGCCATCTTATTTTTTTATTTAGTAAAATTCACCCAAGACAAGGCCATTTAAGTGTCAAAATCTCATCAATTTACAGTTGAGCTTAGATGTAGCCATAAGTTCTATGGTAACAGTTTTTTTCTCACACTTCTCACTTGTGAAACTCCTTTCTGGTTTCATGCTTTAAATGCAATGTCAATTGAAGTCTACTCTTCTGATTACTCTTTCTTCTTCCTACTCATTATTAATGTCTCTGTCCCCAGTTCTTCCATATCCTGTAACCTCTTGTGTCTTAGTGGCTTTGTTGCCTTGCATAGGGTGTTACTGATTAAAAAAAAGAAATAAAAGAAGGGTGTGATATAACTGCAATAAGAGGAGTAGGAAATGAATATGATAAGGATAAGGTGTCCAGATAACAACTGTGCCTTGACTTGAAGAGGTTAAGATTGAAGTGTTCAAAGAAGAATCCATGTGGGAGTTTGTCTCCACAAGACAGCAGTTCTTAGAAAAATGCTGTCCAAATCAAAACTACTCTTCACAATTTGAATATGTAGCTCATGTGAAAATTTTGTTATGGAAATAATGCTAGAGCTGTGATAGGCTTGCAATGTTGTGTCTGTTGGGGGAAAAAGTCTACAGAGAAAAAAACATCTCCCACAAGACAACCTAAACAATTTTGATCTCCATCAAGGTTGGAAGGTGAGGATTGGACAGAGAAGAGCAGTTCCAACAAATTGAAAATATAAAAAATCGAATTGTTTGAAGAATTCATTTAATCAAAATTGGAAATATTTTTTTATTTGTTTTAAAAATGATGAAAAAGATAATTTATTTGAAAGGTGAAGCAAGTGCATAAAACTTAGTGAAAATACTACTTTGGTGGTTAAATAAAAGATTTCATTAAGAATCAACTAAAAAAATATTTTCATCAACTTAATATATATATGACCTTATCAATGTGCAGACAAATAAGAATACAGGACTATTTATCTCATACATAACATTCTTATTGGTTAGACTAAACTATTGCCCGGTTCATACTCCACCCACGTCTATTGAACAGGTATAGAGGCTCATCCCTTGTTCCCTGTTTAGGATGTGGTTTCCGGCCTTCTCTTTTCTAATCTTTTCACGCTTACGTAGCCCCCTGCACATCAGTGGTGTTGCCACCTTGCTCGGAGTGATATGATTAAAAAAAAAAAAAAATCTAGACTTAGTCAATTACTGTTGGCTGCTGGGTGAGTGGCTTTCTCCAAACATGGATTCTATGTTCTCATGAAAATGTATGGGCCTCTTTGCTCTTTTTTCCCTCTTGGTTGCAGGAATTTAGCTACTAGTCATCCAGTTTGTCTCATGTATGCACATAAAATGTGCTGTTTTGTCACCCATCTATTTAACTTGCAGTCATAGTACATATGTGTGTAAACATGTAAAATTATGTGCATAAATATAGCTTTAAGTTCTTTGCGTTTTATGATAATGATAATATTTACTTTTAATTATTATTATACTAGCAGTATAGCCCGGCATTGCTCGGGTGTAAAGAAAACTTTAAAACTAATCCATGGTCCTGGAGCTCAGACTCAGCCTAAAGAATATTTGCGTGAAGTTTAGTGAGAATCCGATAAAAATTGTGGATTTG
The DNA here is from genome assembly GCA_037127315.1 of Ascarosepion bandense. NCBI lineage: Eukaryota > Metazoa > Mollusca > Cephalopoda > Sepiida > Sepiidae > Ascarosepion > Ascarosepion bandense. Next base: position 1,584,171 of record JBBBDQ010000596.1, on the reverse strand, counting down.
TATAAAGGACATACGGACAGATAAACAGACACACATACAAACATCTTGCCTTTTATATATATATATTATTGATTTTCTGCACTAGTGTAAGAACTGCAACCTTGAAACTTCTGAATATTGTTTCTTATGTCTTTGTCTGTGAGTGTATCAAATTTGATTAAAATCAGACCACCCCTTCTATAACCCGATTTTTTCGATTATCGATATTTATTGGAGGTACCTCGACACAAAACCTAGCTAAGAACACTCGCTTATAGTACAACTGTGTAAATTTTCAAGAAAATCGGTTCAGCTGTTTCAGGGTCTATAGGTAACGGACACACACAGACACATACACACACAGAGAAAGAGTTCCATTTATAAAAAAGTTTAGATAACTAAAAAAAGAGCTCAGTTCTGTTTGTGTTTTCTTTTTTGCTGAAAGATATATGGTATCTAACTTAAACATTCATCTTATTCTTACAACCATATCATATTGAACCACTGGTTCTCGTATGATCTTTGACATTCAACAACATTGAGCTTAGATGGGTGACTGCTTGGGAATACCATTTGCTGTGAGGTCATTTGCATTTGTACCATTTGTAAGGTCATTTAAGTGTCAAGATCTCATCTGTGCATCCAGCACAGATGAGATCTTGACACTTAAATGACCTTGTATTGGGTGAATTTTACTAAATAAAAAAATAAGATTGGCATTTTGAGCAAATCTAGCATTAGTCTGAAAGTGACATATTTAGAGAAAACTAGTTGGATTCTTTGCTAAGAGAAAGTACTTTTTTTCTGTTTCCATACATCCTTCAAACAAGCCAATTGCTCTTTTTAGTGTTATGAATTACTGGTTCTAGCAATATTTTATAATGAATTCCTTTAAAGTTTATCAAACAAAGAATGGAAAATGACTTGGAATTTTAATTTGGACAGTCGAATTCCAATTTCATTTGGGGTTCCTTCTATTTAGTTACACACAAATACCCTTTGAGAAAAGATATACATTTATCTTTTCTACAGATATTTAAATTTTTGTACTTGATTTGGGTGCCATTAATTTGTTGTTCACATCTCAGGCTGTTACTTTCGCTGACAACTGTATTTTCCTTTTTCATTCAATTGATATTTAGTTCTTTCTTCTCACATTTCTTCTCAACTTTCTGCAGAAGTTCCTGCATTTTCCTTTCTACATCTGCTATCGACATTCTATTTTTTTTTTTTTAATCATTTCAACCCATGCAAGGCGTAAATGCCATGAAAGTACTTATAGAACAGACAAAGGGAGGCCACATTTTGTCGGTGGGGAAGTGGCTGTAGTCAAGCCGCCAAGTCAGCACCTATCACGTTACTAACTCTCCTTTGGAGCCTGTCAAGAACACTGAGGTGAGCGGTAGGAGTGCCTGACCATAAATGGCAGCAGTACTCCATGCAGGGTCGAATGGTAGACTTGTATATATGCAGGATGGATTCAGGCGGAAAGAACATCCTGGATCGACACAGTGACCCAACCTTCTTAGCAGTGGCTTTAGCTATGGATTCGATGTAGCAGTTCCACTTGAGATCAGAAGTGAGGGTAAGGCTGAGGAGGCACAGTGTATTGCACTCAGGGAGAATTGCTTGGTCCATGCTTATGTGAGGCAGGAGAGGTTGCCTGTGATGGTTGACAGACAACAGCTTGGTCTTGGACGCATTGAAGTTGACAAGCCACTTCTTGCCCCAATTCACCATAGAGTGTAAATCCCGTTCAAGGTCAGCAGCGAGATTATGTCTGTCTGCCATGCCAGGTTTCTTACTTGTGCAGGAGTATATTGTGGTGTCATCTGCATAGATGCCTACTTGGGACTTGATCTCATCTGGGAGGTTGTTGATGAAAATAAGGAAGGGCGTCGGGCCCAGGATAGAGCCCTGGGGGACACCGGCATTCGTACTGTAGGATGAAGAGGCATGCCCATTCAATATGACTTTCATTTTGTGGTTGTTTAAAAAGGACTGGATTAGGTCAAGCAGGAATCTAGTAATGCCGTAACCTCATAGCTTGCAAAGGAGGCCAGAGTGCCAGATCCTGTCAAAAGCCTTGGAGATGTCCAGAGCAACTGCACGAGCCTCGCCTGCCTCATCGACTACTCCGTAAAGGTTGTTAGCATATCGGCAGTGAACCTGGCAAAGCGGAAGCCATATTGCTTGTCAGAGAAGAGTTTGTGGGCAGTAAGATGTTGAACTATTTCAACATTGATTATGGCCTCAAATACTATCCCGAATATTGGTAGTAGACTGATAGGGCGATAGTTGGAAGGGTCTGAGGGTTCATCACAATTCTTAAAAACAGGAACGACTGAAGAGAACTTCCAGCATGTAGGAAAACAGGAAGCAGAAAGGCAGTAGTTAAACAGTTTAGAGGACAGGGGAGAGTTCAGGGGCACACCTCTTAAGGACTATCACCAGGATTCCGTCGCCACTGCTCACCTTATGGGGGTCGAGTTTTGAAATTACTCGGGATACTACCTTTGGGGTAATATGTACATCGTACAGTTTGGCCTCAGTTCTAACGGGGAAGTCAGGTGAGCATACTCCAGATGAGTCAAACGTGGAGTTGGATGAGAATCTGCGGGCAAAGCACTCAGCTTTGTCCACAGATGATGTGAGAACCTCGAATTCATGGATTAAGGGAGGTATAGAGGATTTGCAGTTGTTAAGCACCCGTTTGCATATCCGCCAGTAGTCCTTGGAGCCGAACTTGTGGTCAGCTATGCACTGTCGCATTCTCTCAGCGAACAACCATTTGGCGTCATTCAGGATTCTCTTGCACTTATTGCGAGCAGACGTGAATAGGTGCCTATTGTGATCAGATGACTGGCTCCTGAATAGTTGGATGTAATGGTTCCTGTGGACAGTGGCGGTTGAACAGGCAGGAGAGAACCACGGGGAGGAATGAGGTTTTAGGCAATACTTCCTGGTGGGTATGAAGGCATCAATGCCAGCTTTCACCCATGACAAGACCTCAGAGGCACAGTCATCAGCTGGGAGATCGAACACTTTTCCCCAAGGGACGTCGCAGAGGAAATTGTGAAATGCATCCCAGTCAGCTTTTTGGTAGCAGTAGGAGGTCCTATAGGTAAGAGACTCCTGAGGGGAGTGAGAGTGAAAAGAAATACTGAGGGAGACAACAGCATGGTCGGAGTTGCCGAGTGGACAAAGCTGTGAGACTTGACAGGCGTCAAGGACAGAGTTAAAACCTATATCTAGTAGTGAGGAGTGTCCGGAGGGTCGTGCTTGGGAAGTGAGTGGGGAAGTCCACCACTTGCATAAGGGATTGGGAAATAGCGAAGTTCATGGTGTGGATGCCCGCTAGATCAGTAACAGAGTTAGGGCTCCTAACTACCAGTCAGAAGCAGCAACCAGGAAACTGCTAACCTGGTACCCTCACAATGATGAGCTGTTGCCACCAACCAGACAGATCACAGGAAAATCACAGAAGCACCAATACTAAGGTCAGAAGTGAGAGAAGAGAAAGCCGGCAACCACATCCTAAACAGGGACCAAGGGGCAAGCCTCTACTCCTGTTCAATAGATTTGGGAGGAGTGTGAACCGGGTGATAGTTTGGGCTATCTACTCCAGTTAAATCTATATTTAATATTGTTAAGCTTGTAGCCACCAATAATAAATCATGGTAGGACTTCTAATTCTTTCTGAATTATCTCATGCTAAAAATTGAATAAGCCCTGTAAAAAGAACATCCTCATCTTGTACCCCTTTTTTATTTTTGAATATTCACTGAATTCATGTTCTCAACTAGAAACCCTAAAATAGTTTTATGTCAGTTGAAGTCAGTGAAATTACATTATAAAAACAGGTTTGCTTTGTGGTTGCTGAACAAACACAAAAGTACCTGAGCAGGTGTATGAAACAGGGATTAGCTAACCACTTTAGCAGAATGCATACTCAAAAACAGTCAGCCAGCCATTATGATATATATATATATATGCATTCATATATATTTATACATTAAATTAAAAATTAACATTATTCATTATACTGATTATTTTAATAAATTAAATATAGATATATAAACAGTGTGGACATAGAAATCAACACTACATGGTGACTTACAGATTCACACCTTAAGCAATTATCAGACTCCTGTTTATATCTACAAACATTTTATAAATATAGAAAATTTTATAATCAGTTTTTGGTTATGATTAAATTAGACCAGTACTCAGTTGTTTTAAAAAGTGCTTAATACATTTATATTGTCGAGCTTTTTGACAATTTTTCAATTGAAAATGAGTTATTTTCACAACCTAGGTTTTATCTATATATGGAGTGATTGCTGTAGGGTTCCTCTATGAAACTCTAGAGTCAGTATGTATGCTGAAGTTAACATTGCAGCAAGTATTCATCCAAACAAGTTTGATTAAAAAGAATTGACAAAAAAAAAAAAAAAAAAGAATTGGGATTTTTCTAATTTTCAAATAAAGTGTTGAGGGTTGATATTTTGAACAAACTCTCCACAGTTCATGTGTTACTGTTTTGTTCAAGTAATTTCAAACATCTCAGTCATTTTCAAGAATCAATGTCATGTCAGTGTGGTAGTCTGAATTTCCTTGTCTACATCCTGGTCTTCTTTAGAAAGCTGGTAATTTCAAATAGTCTAATACGTAGCAGTTATTGGGAATGAGGCTGCACAAAAAGAATGCAGTTTTGATATTTATTCGTTCTTTTTTTCAATGTGTTATTATTAATAACAGATTAATATTAATAATAATATTATATATATATATAAATACACATACTACCGGCCATAATTATTAAGCTACCCCAGTTTTAAAAAAAAAAAGATGTATTTCATACTATTTTTAGTATTTACTGCAAGTGAATAATTCTAAATGAAAATAGAATGGTTCTTTTGTTATTATTTTATTTTGCAAAATTTTACAAGGCAGCCAGGAAGCATTTGCTTCAGTCAGCCAATAAGAAGAGACTAGCATGGGGAAGAGAGCACAAAAACTAGACACCAGAACAGTTCATTTAATGCACATGTTATTGTCCAGTATTAACAAAAGAACCATTCTATTTTCATTTAGAATTATCCACTTGCAGTAAATACTAAAAATAGTATGAAATACATCTTTTTTTTCTATTTTTTTTTATCTTGGCAATAAATACTAAAAATAGTATGAAATATATCATTTTATTTTAAACTAGGGTGGCCTAATAATTATGGCTGGTTGTGTATGCACACACACACACACACACACACACACACATAGTTCTGAGGATTGTTTTTTTTTTTAATGAATTATCTACCTTACACAGTTTATTTAAAACCAGAAAATATTTTTAGATTGTAAAATTTTGGGGAAATAATAATGAATTACTGATATTTGGTTGGAAGTAAATATAATGGATCTGACTGGATTTTAAACTTGGCTCTCTGATTTCCAATTCCGAGGCATTATCCAATCCATATCATCTTCCACACAACAAAGCTTATGGCACCTGGTATTCTTAAGTGGTCACCCATCTAGGTACTGACCATGCTTGATGTTGCTTAATTTTGGTGATAGCATTAGAACTGGTGTTTTAACATGATATCTCTGTAAGCCTATATATGAAGGAAAGCACACAAGTCTGTGTAATACCCACAGAGCAAGAATCCAATGTATTACAATTTTTTTCTTTCTTTCAATGAATAGATTTTAGTAAAAAACACCATGAATTCAGTATATATGAAGATTTCTTTAAAGAGAACAATAAAATCTAGGTGTTAGGATAAGCAGTATTTTGTCATGGTCACATTTTCCAAGCATACCCATACACACATATATGTATTTTATTAAATGCCAGTTTACACTTCTATTGGATTATTATGAAAATAATGGCCACTTGATGTGTCGTATTTTGAAAATCCATTTTAACATAGTATTCACAGTACATATTAGGCAAATTTTGGTTCACATAATAATTAATGTGTGCTCTTTAATAAATTTTAAACTTATTTTCAGACAGAAAAATTCTTGAAGCATAGAAGCCTTTAATTATGAACATGACAAAGCATGGTCATTTACTTATCTTGTATAAGTACAAGCTTGGGCACAATGCCTCCCAAACTTCTGCTAATATCAATAGAGATATTGTTCCACAAGTAATCAGACAGCACAAAGGTGGTTCCAGAAGTTCTCTACTGGTGATGAGAGCCTTGAAAATGAAGAAGGTAGAGGACGATCATGCAATCTTGACAATGAACAATTGCAAGCAGTTGTTGAGCAAAAACATCAAAGTGTTAGAGAAATGTCTCAGACACTTGGTGTCAGCACTGCAACAGTTTCACACCATTTGCAGAGTATTAACAAAGTGAAAAAGCTCAATAAATTGGTTTCTCATGATTTCAATGAAAATCAAAAATTTAGGCATTTTGAAGTGTGCTCGATGCTCTTTCTGCGTAACACCAATGATTCTTTTCTTGATTGAATAGTCACTTGTGATGAAATCTGGATCCTTTACGATAACCATAAATGATCAGGTCAATGGCTTGATTACAGTGAATCCTCCAAACATTTCCCAAAGCCAAAGCTGCATTAGCAAAAGATTATGTTTACCGTCTGTTAGCCTGCAATTGGTGTTATCCACTACAGGTTTCTGGAAGCCAATCAGAGCTTTACTGCAATCAACTTGCTGAGATGCATGCATGCCTGCAAAAAAATGAGACCTGCATTGGTGAATTGACAAGGTCCAATTTTTCTCCATGATAATGTATAGCTACATGTTGCAAGAATGACATTGCAAAAACTCACAAACTTGGGTCATGAGTTTACCACATCCTTCATCTTCTTCTGATCTTTCACACACTGATTATCATTTTTTAAGCTCTTAAACATATTTTTCAATGGTAAAACTTTTCGGTCAAAACCAGAGGTGGAATCAGCTTTCAAAGATATTGCTACATCACTGCCAATAACTTTTTATCAGTAAGGAATAAATATTCTTGTTGATCAATAGCAGAGATGCATAGATGCTTAAGACTCATATTTTAACTAATTTCAACAATTAATTTAAAAAAAATAAAATTATGTTTCTGAAAATAGCCATGATTTTTGTAACAACCTAATGGATGCATATATTTACAGACAGAATTAAATGTTATTGGGTCATAATATGTGGTACTTACGTGAAATACATGTATATATTCCACACTTATGTCACAAACTATCTTTTTGATTGTCATTGTATATTTGTTATCTTCACATGTCTATTACACTCTATCATTCAGTCAGTTAAGTGCCATATATGATACACGCTTGGGTGATCATGTCTCTTTTGATATATGACTGACTAGGCTGAAGATTTTCCAAAAGTAGTTTACTTTTTTTTTCTGCAGTAGGCTAGTTGTAAACCAAGGCTATAAAACCCAATTTGCCCTGCTATTTAACTCATAGCTGGGGAGAAAAGAGATAGATTTATACCTTTCTCAAGGGTATTTGCACATAAGTGAATGCAACTAGAATTTGAACTCAGCTCTCTGATTTTTCATTCAGAGCTGATATCCACTACACCACAATGAACATCACCCTATCATTACCTCAGTTAAATAATGGATTGAAAGGAAAGATTGAAAAAAGTGATATCAGAAATATCTGTTTTATATTTCATGGCTTATCAACCTTTTACAGGTTATTTAAAGCCAGAAAATATTTTCGCTTGGGTGATCATGTCTCTTTTGATATATGACTGACTAGGCTGAAGATTTTCCAAACACTTGGCTTATCAACCTTTTACAGGTTATTTAAAGCCTGAAAATATTTTCGCTTGGGTGATCATGTCTCTTTTGATATATGACTGACTAGGCTGAAGATTTTCCAAAAGTAGTTTACTTTTTTTTTTCTGCAGTAGGCTAGTTGTAAACCAAGGCTATAAAACCCAATCTGCCCTGCTATTTAACTCATAGCTGGGGAGAAAAGAGATAGATTTATACCTTTCTCAAAGGTATTTGCACATAAGTGAATGCAACTAGAATTTGAACTCAGCTCTCTGATTTTTCATTCAGAGCTGATATCCACTACACCACAATGAACATCACCCTATCATTACCTCAGTTAAATAATGGATTGAAAGGAAAGATTGAAAAAAGTGATATCAGAAATATCTGTTTTATATTTCATGGCTTATCAACCTTTTACAGGTTATTTAAAGCCAGAAAATATTTTCAGATTGTAAGATACTTTTTTTTAGACAATAATAATTTACTGATAAAAGTCCAACGAACTACCTCACAGTTAATGATTAGGAGAAGAAGTGAATTCATACCTTTCCCCAAGTGTATTTGCTTGTAAGTGAATATAACTGTTGTGGTATCCTCCCTATAAAGAATCTATGTTGGACTCTTCCACCTACTATAAGGTTAGTAGGAGAGGAGGCCTTAGGGTACAGTTGAATTGATTGAACGCTGGACAACCGACACATGCACTAGTTGTGTAATATTCTTCTGTTGTATTTACTGTCAAATATACAATATTTCTTTCTATAATACATGTTTTGTTATTTCTTAAACTTTTCACTTAGTCACAACAATAACAAACCAAACTGGAATTGAAACTAAGTTTTTCGATTACCAATTCTGTTGCTGTCATCAATTATACCAACTTAACATCCTGGCTTACATTATTTGGCATTTCGAAGTGGTCACCCATCTAGATACTGACCAAGCTTGATGTTACTTAAATACAATGATCATATGGGAACCACTGTTCCAATGTGATATGGTTGTAAGTCTATGTATGACAAACACTGTCTAGTTTTAGAGAAGAAAAGAAAGTATACATAATAATAAAGATTTTAGATTGGTATTAATTTGTACATATTTTGTTTTATATTTATGCATATTTAAGGTCTATCTTGTGAAAGTCAAACTTTGGGAATATAGTTGGTTTGATTTTTCTTTTAAAATAAAGTATTCTAAATATATGAATATATACAGTAAAACCATGAAAGAATTTGAATTTTTCATTTGCATTCTCCTATTTTTAAAAATAATAACCAGTGTTCATAACTATGATTGTTTTGGCAGTATTTTGTTGATGTTGTTAAATTCAAATACTTAACAATGTATTCATGTAATTTGTTGTTGGAGAAGTTACAAGGTACATACACAATGATTAAATTAAGAAAATTCAAAACTTTGGAAAACCATCTAACTTTCACAGGAACTGATGTTATATAATATCAAAATACATATCCTATACACACACACACACACACACACACACACACACACACACATATATATATATATATATATATATATAGGAAGAGAAGTTGTCAAGGAAACTGGAGGCTTTAAGAATATTTATTCCAAGTAACTTTATCGATTTTACAGTTCTATGATTTTCAAAAGTTAAATTGTGATAGAGAGATTTTATACATTCTTTGCTATAATTAACCCCTACAAAGCTTGGATCAGTCAGTCAGTTAAGTGCCATACGTGATACACGCTTGGGAGATCATGTCTTGAAAGAGACATGACTGACTGGGCAGAAGATTATCCTGCAGTAGGTTGCCATTGCTTTCAGTGGTAGACTGGTTGCCAGCCAAGGCTATAGAACTCAATCTGTCCTGTTATTTAACCCATAACTGGAAGGAATAGACGGATTAATGCCTTTCCCAAGGGTATTTGCTTGTAAGTGAATGCAATGAATTCAGCTGGAATTTGAACTCGGCTCCCTGATTTCTCATTCCAAGCCAATATCCAATGCACCACAACGCACATACTGAAAATATTTAACCCTTTAGTGCATGACATTCAATTTTTTAAAGAGGGTGTTACCTAAGATATAAAAGCCACTAACCTGAAGATTACCATTAGCCAGAAAGTTAGATTAAGTAAAATATGCTAATACTTTAAGGATACTTCATGCAGTAAGGGATTAATTTTATTATTATTATTATTATTATTATTATTATTATTATTGTATATATGATAAAAACCTTCAGGAAGAGAAAGTTCCTCAGACCCAAATTTAGGAAGTAAATTAATCTTGAAAAGGCTATACAACCTTCAATTTTTAGGCAATTCTTTAAAATCCAGAGAGTGCCCCCAAACTTTTGTTTTATAGTGTGTTTTTGCATATATATATATATATGTATCTTTATAAAAATATACATCTGAGTATGCAAACGTAAGATTTATATGTGAGCATGGATGGATGTGAGTCTGGAAATATATGTAGGTATAAACACAGGCACATTTGTATGTACATATGTAGATGTCTGGATATGTGTGTATGTGAATATAAATAAATATATGTGAATGTGTCAGTATGTAGGGTTACACGTATATACGTATCCATGAGCTTGTGAGTGGGCGTGTAATGACTTTATGGTCACCATCCAAGAAGGATGACCTCTTCGCAACTTGTCTAGATCCCCAACTGAGATAATGCCAATGTCTCTGTTTTTAAATCTTTTTACTTGTTTTCCTCTTCATTTTTAAGAAATGCTTATTCTGGTAAAATATTTGTACCAAATGGAACAAATATAATGTGGTCTGATGAAATGAGCTAATTTATAATTTTTAACCAATCTAAATGACATGCTGAGTTTTCTTTTATATATATATATATAATAAAAATTAAGACATGTTATTTCATGGTAAATTGGAAGTATAGGCCTATTTCAGGTGAACCATCATCAGCTTCTGTCTTTATTATACAAAGGGTTATACATGAATCTGTACAAAGGATTTCGCATGAATCCTTTGTACAATAAAGACGGAAACTGATGATGGTTCGCCTGAAAGAGGCCTATACTCCCACTTTACCACGAAATAACATGTCTGCCTTAATTTTTCTTATATTTGCTCTATATGTATTTATATACATATATATTTAGAGCTCTCTTAGAGAGTTATCCTACCACTGTATCTACAGGATACTCCTTTGGATTCTTCTTATCTACACTGCATGCTGTATATATATATGTGTGTGTGTGTGTGTGTTTGGGCAGTTAGCTATATATAATAAAACAAACATATGCACAAATACAAAGTTGTTCAGTTCTTTGACGACACATCTTCAAATAGCTCTAAGTTTTTCTAACTTGTTCTGATTATCGTTTCTTTTCAGCTACATGATAAATATTATCATGTTAACTCGACAAGTAAAAAGTCACCCTGTAATCATTGCTTTAAAGGCAGAGCATTGTAATTTAGAGGTTTTTTTTGGTTTTTTTTTTTTAATCATTTCACCCTGAGCAAGGCAGAAACGCCACTGATGTGCAGGGGGTTACATAAATGTAGAAAGATTAATTAGAAAAGAGTAAGGAGTACAAGCTAGTTAGAAAGGAACAATAGAAAGCTGAGAAAGCAGGTGCAATGACAGATACATGGGCGGAGAGAATGTGAAGATTATACAGGGGAGGGGAGAGAGCTAGAGTCCAGTGGTTAGTAGGTGAGTATTAACTTTGCTTTTAAATTTCTGGAGGTCGTAGCCGTCAGGAAAGCAAGAATACAGGAGTGAGTTCCACAGGCGGGAAGTGCGAGAGAGGAAGCTGCAGGAGTAGAATTGTCGCCTGCGTTTGGCTAACCTGACTGTGAATGGGTGGGACACAGTTGCCAGTCTGGTTGCACAGGTAAACACCTGTTGAGGAGGAATCAGTGACTTAAGCTCATCCGAGCAGAAGCCATGTTGCTTCTTAAAGTTTCAAAGTTGCAAACTCAAAGTTTGCAAAGAGCTGGAAGCCATTAATAGAGATTCTACAGTAGCAGCTGAATGTAAAACACCTGCTGAGGGTTCCAATACAATCAGAACATCCAAATTTGTATAAAAGATGCAGAAACATACTTATAAGAAATGCAGAAATTCAATGCTATTGCTAAGAAGCTCTAGGTTTCAAAAGACCCATTTGGAGGAATTTTGCATGAAGACGTTAAGTATAAGTCATGTAATACAGAGAGGCTAAATCGTGTCTGAAAAACAAAAGATCGACACTTCTCGATCAAATTGAAATATTAGGAGCTTGTAATGCTTTGATTTTTCTCTGACTAGAAAAACTTTGATAAGAATCAAAAGGTCAACTGAAGGAATGATAGATGGTTAAGCAGAGAGCTTAAAGATGTTCCAACAGTCATGCGCATAAAATTTCTATGAACTGGGAAGGTTCTGGGTCATGAGCTATAAGGGAGATGTCTTGTCTCTTCACTTCTTTCCTCAGGGCTTGTGAAGAGTTTTGGCTAAAGTGTGTATTATTCTTTCATTATCAATTCACCATAAATGAGGCAGCACTGCCACTTACTGTGAGAAAAAAAAAACAAGACACAGGGAATGTCAAAGAAGGATAAGAGAAGGATTGGAATCAAGCAGATAGAAGATGGTGAGGGTTGTTGCATTAAAACTTTAGAAGATTATAGCTATCAGGGAAGCAAGCTAAAGAAAGGGAGTTCCACAAACAGGAAGTGAAAAAAAAGAAACTGTTAGAGTAAAAGGGTCAGTTACATTTAATTATTTTGATGGTAAAAGGATGGGGTAAATTTTTGTTTTAGGTATCGATGGCTTTTCCTCCTTCAAATTTATCCAAAATAGCATTATTTCTCTGCAAATGTATATGCTGAACTCAAATCAACAATTAGTTATTGAAGAAACCTGCCATTTTTGATTTGAAAGTCCATAAAAAAAAACTATATCTTGCACTTTTTCTCTCCCGTATCTCTAACGCAGTCATGTAATTAACTACTGAATGTCTTTTGGCATAGGACAACAAATTTTGGTCGATTTTTGGTCGATTTTCTTCCTTTACTGAAACTTCCGGCGGTTTACTTCCTGTAATGAAAGTAATGCGCTGTTGTATTTCTACGCTTATTACTTTCATTACAAGAAGTATATCACCAGAAGTTTCAGTAAAGGAAGAAAATCGACCAAAAACACAACAAAAAATTTGTTGTCCTACACAGTACGTCTTTCTGCAGTTAATGACATGACTGCGTTAGAGTTACGGGAGAGAAAAAGTGCGAGATATAATTTGTTTTTTTATGGACCTTCAAATAAAAAAAAGTAGATTTCTTCAATAACTAATTGTTGATTTGAGTTCAGCATATACATTTGCAGAGAAATAATGCTATTTTGGATAAAGTTGAAGGGGGAAAAGCCGTCAAAACCTAAAATGAAAATTTACCAAGGATGGGACCTTAAATCTAGCAGTTGATGTAAATAGATGAGGTTGGGAAACCAGGGTAAAAAGCTTGTCAGAGTAGTTGCCATGAAAATATTTGTAGAAAAGACAGAGGGCAGCCACATCACTCCTTGTATTGAAACAGTTGTTGATGTTAAGAGCAGATTAATTTTGTAGATACATCATGAAGCGTCACAAGATTATTCCTACCAATTATTTCTTAAATAAAACTCTTCTTTCATGACTTATATGTATTTTACTAAATTCCTGCATATGTCCTTTAAGATCTGAGCAACCTTGTATCATCTCTAACTTTGTCTCTTTTGAAAAGTTTTAATCCAAATAATGAACAAATTACCTGGAGAAATATGGATAATTTACAAAACTTGATAATCAGTTTTTGAAGTAGAAATATTTCTGTTCACAGAAAGCTCTTATAATTTAAATAGAATCCTTACATTTTCTGTTTTTTAGGAGATCATATTGTCAGAAAGCTCTTAAAGAAATTTTAATAAAGTTATTACACACTGGGATGAAGGCTTCCTAGACTGAAGTCATGAGCCACGGTCGAGGTTTCTCTTGATGGAATCAACAGCCACTTATCAATGATCAAGTTGAGCCTTCAGGTTGAAGGACATTAACTGTTGTTTGATCTGGAGATGGATGAGCTCCACCAGATCTACTTGCCCCAATCACACTACTCATGAAGGAAAACCTATCCAGATTCCAATCCCAGATATGAATGAACTGGTCAAAGGCACAACTGTATATTGGCTTTACAAACAAACCTGGTCATGGGATTGATGACTGTCATTATTTATATTAACCAACCAAAGAGTTCAAACTTTTCTTTAATAAGATTTCTCAAACATTCAAACTGGCAAATGAACATAAATAAATGAACTGCTTTGGCTTGTTAAAAAATTTTAGCTTTGGATAGCAACTTGTCTAAGAGAAGGAAATCTCTGAAACAAAAACCTCTAGAGTCCCAGCTATGGGTAAATAGTTAGCCCCGAACTGGGATCATTTAAGAGAAAAAGAAAAAATTAGGCTGGGTAAGAGTCTTTAGCTTTGGATAGCAACTTGTCTAAGAGAAGGAAATCTCTGAAACAAAAACCTCTACACCTATTCTGTGTAGAATAGGGTAGGCTGATCTTTTTAATCTTGGTAGGTAATCTTTCTAGAGATGGTGTCTCGATAAAAAACACTGGGTTTCCAGTCTCATAAACTGGTTGGTGTTAGTAAGGGCATACAGCTGTAAAGCTCACTTTAATATTTCATGATGGCTCAATTACATCTGGAAATGAGCCATCAAGAAAACCCTGTCCAACTCATGGAAACATGTTAAATGATAATAATAATAGTGATGATGATAAATCTGTTTAATACATAAACAGATGGCCTACTCAGATAGGAGTATCCACATTTAAAATGATACATGCATATATATATATATATATATATATATATATATAAAGAAGGAGCTAAGCACTTGAACATCAGTCAAAGTATGTAGCCCAAAGAAAATACTCGAGACGAGTAACCTAAAACAAAAAGCACTCAATATGCAAGTAGAGCAAACAAAGTAAATAGCTAACCTAAAGAACTAACGACCCTACCAAGGTTTCACCAAATTGGATCTTCAGGGAAAGAGCCAACTTTCCCTGAAGATCCAATTTGGTGAAACCTTGGTAGGTTCATTGGCTCTCTAGGTTAGCTATTTACTATATATATATATATATATATATATATATATATATATATATTGTATGATAAATAATGGTTAAGTTGATCATGAAATCTCTCACTACTAAATGAATTATTGCAAATACTTTTAATAAAAACAAATATTATAAATTGATTTTCACATGGTTTATTTATCATATGGTATATATATTTTGAATGTTTTTCCAATATATATTGACTAATACTATTGTGGAAGCTATTGACTTGCATGAGAAAATCTAACAGCTTTTGTTTCCATGTTGTAAAAAAAAAGCTCATTAAAAAAGAATATGAAAAGAATACAAGATAAGTTCATAGAAGAAAGTTTGTGTATTTGTTTTCTTTATGGCAAGTTTCACAAGCAGTTTTTGCTCATTTGTTCAAATAGGTGCTTTAAATCCTCAGGTGCATTTTTATTTCTGCATTGTTTGCTTAAGTTGAAGGGAGCGGATGCAAGCATGGATCAATATATTTAGATATAAACATAAAATTAAAAAGAAAGACAAATTGAACAATATAATAAACACTTCACAAAAACAGATGACAACCACTTTATTCAATTTTTTTATTTTTGTATCTGTTGTCTAAATTCTTCTTAGTCTTTGAAGATTATGAACAATTTCATTTCCATCTGAAGTTGGTTGTTTGACAACATTCAGATTTCTCTTTACTCATTTAGTTAACATTTCTTTCATAATTCTTTCTCAGTTTTATATTTTTCTGAATTCCTTAATAAAAAGTATGAAAAATACATTGAAGTTCCACATTTTAACCCTAGATCACTAACCATCAATTAAAGATACACCACTACTAACCATGAAAAAAATATTAAATATAAATCTTTATTTAAAATATTTTATATGCAGGCACTTCAAAATTTTTACTTTGAGTTAATATTAATAGGAACTGAAAAACATATTATTTAGGTAAGAAAATCAGGTACTGAAAATTATAATTAAAATCATGTCATTTGTGCTGGGTACTATATACCCATGGTTAGTATTCTCAGGTTAATAGATGATGTGTAATAAATGATGAAATGGCAACAAAATCTGCTACACTTGTTTTACTTTCTTTTTTTTATTAATGAAATATTATTAATCAACAAATATATCAGAAGACATTGCTTTCATTTTTTATGTCTGATTATCATAGCCTTTTTAAGATTTTATAGTCTTTTTGAGAATTTTTTTTGTCCCTCAAATTCAGAAATGTTTAAACTTTCAGTTATATATTTCCCTTTTCTCAGCTCAGTGAATAAAAATAGCTTCAAGCAAATGAATCTTCTCAGTTTTATATCATCAGATTTTGTAGACTGGTGCTACAGTATCCCAAATAAAGGGCTTTACCAAATAACAAAAAATACATTACTTGAAGAGTTCTAACAGTAGTATCAACTAAAATAGATGGCAGTTATAACTAGAAGAGATATATTTAAGATGGTGACTTTCCACTACCTTAAATAAAAGGTTAAGAAAGAAACTCTCATCAACATTAGAAAGAGTGATACAGGTAAACCTAAGAATCAAGTTTACATTTAAAACCTTTTTATTACTGCTATTAAATACTTTTAGTTATTATCTTTTAAAACATCTATAAAATGGGGTGTCAAGTTCTTAGCCAAATCAAGAAACTCTTTGCTAACAAAAAAACAAATAGAATAAAGTAAATAAATCGCATTCTTTGTGTGTAGTCTCATTACCAATAACGATTATACATGATACCATATTAGATTATTTCCAACTTCCAGCTTCCTAAAGAATTGTCCGGATGTAGACAAATAAACTTTCACTACTACACAGATATTACACTGGTTCTTAATAATGGCAAGTCAAAAGTCAGTCAGTCAGTTGAGTGCCATACGTGATACATGCTTGGGCGATTTTAATCAAATTTGATACACTCATAGACAAAGACATAAGAAATGATATTAAGAAGTTTCAAGGTTGCAGTTCTTACGATAGTACAGAAAATCAATAATATATGTATATAAAAGGCAAGATGTTTGTGTGTGTCTCTGTTTGTCTGCCTGTATGTCTGTATTTTTTCAGCATTTTTATTTTAGTTTTTGCTTTGGGTTTGGCTCTAAGTAGGTATAATTGTAGTTCTTAGTCTCAGCCATGACACCATTTACTCAGAGGACTTATTTAGCCTTCAAAATTCAGTTTACAACAAAAAACTTATTTGATATGGATACCAGGAAATCAAAATTTGACTTACATCCATTCATTTTTCTTTCAGTCTACGGTTTCGCTTTAATTGGAAACAACTATTGCTTTTTAGTCTTTCGTGCCAACGTCCAAAGTGTCTCAGCTCCAGGACCATGGATTAGTTTTAAAGCTTTCATTACACCTGAGCAATGCTGGGCTATACTGCTAATATATATATATATATATATATATATATATATATATATATATATATGTAAGTATGTGTGTGTGTTACTAGGATACAGAATACTACCTGAACAGAAGTGCAAATATAGAGACAAAGTGAAAATATATACTGAGAGAATGCGACTGCACATAGCTGACTGCAAGTTTGGCTCCAAGGACTATTGGAGGATTTGTAAACGAGTGCTCAATAATAGGAAATCCTCAATACCTCCTTTAATCCATGGAATTGAGGATCTCATGTCATCTGCAGACAAAGCTGAGTGCTTTGCCCGCAGATTCTCATCCACATTCAACTCATCCAGAATACACCTACCCGACTTCCCTATTAGAACTGAGGCCAAACTGCATGACGTATATATTACCCCGACAGTAGTATCCAGAGTAATTTCAAAACTCGACCCCCATAAGGCGTGTGGAGACGATGGAATCCCGGTGATTGTCCTTAAGAGGTGTGCTCCTGAACTTTCCCCTGTCCTCTCTAAACTATTTAACTACTGCCTTTCTGCTTCCTGCTTTCCTGCATGCTGGAAATTCTCTTCAGTCGTTCCTGTATTTAAGAATTGTGGTGAAACCTTGGACCCATCCAACTATCGCCCTGTCAGTCTTCTATTGATATTCGGGAAAGTATTCGAGGCTATAATCAATGCTGAAATAGTTCATCATCTCACCGCCCACAAACTGTTCTCCGACAGGCAATATGGATTCCGCTTTGCCAGGTCCACGGCCGACCTGCTAACAACCGTAACGGAGTACATGCTACAGGCCCTTGATGAGTCTGATGAGGCTCGTGCGGTTGCTCTGGACATCTCCAAGTCTTTCGACAGGGTTTGGCACTCTGGCCTCCTATGCAAACTATGCGGTTATGGTATTACCGGTCGCCTGCTTGACCTAATCCAATCTTTCTTAAATAACCGCAAAATGAAGGTTGTTCTGAATGGGCGTGCCTCTTCGTCCTACAGCATGAATGCTGGTGTCCCACAGGGCTCTATCCTGGGCCTGACGCTCTTCCTTATTTTCATCAACGACCTCCCAGATGAGATCAAGTCCCAAGTAGGCATCTACGCAGATGACACTACAATATACTCCCGCTCCAGTAAGAAACTTGTCGTGGCAGACAGACATAATCTCGCTGCTGACCTTGAGCGGGATCTACACTCTGTGGTGAACTGGGGCAAGAAGTGGCTTGTCAACTTCAGTTCATCTAAGACCAAGCTGTTGTCTGTCAACCATTACAGGCAACCTCTCCTGCCTCCCATAAGCATGGACCAAGTGATTCTCCCTGAGAGTAATACACTATGCCTCCTCGGACTTACTCTGTCCTCAGACCTCAAATGGAACCACTATATTGAATCCATAGCAAAATCTACTGCTAAGAAGGTTGGGTCACTATGTCGATCCAGGATGTTTTTTCCACCTGAATCCATCCTGCATATATACAAGTCAACCATCCATCCGTGCATGGAGTACTGCTGCCATTTATGGTCAGGTGCCCCTGCCGTTCTCCTCAGTGTTCTTGACAAGCTCCAAAGGAGAGTCTGTAATGTGATAGGTACTGATCTGGCGACTCGACTTCAGCCACTTCCCCATCGTCAAAATGTGGCCTCTCTTTGTCTGTTCTATAAATACTTTCATGGCTTCTGCTCGGACGAGCTTAAGTCACTGATGCCTCCTCAACAGGTGTTTACTCATGCAATCAGACTGGCAAGTGGGTCCAACCCATTCACAGTCAGGTTAGCCAAATGCAGATGACAATTCTACTCCTGCAGCTTCCTCTCTTGCACTTCCCGCCTGTGGAACTCGCTCCCTAATTCTTGCTTTCCTGACGGCTACAACCTCCAGAAATTTAAATGCAATGTCAATACTCATCTACTAACCACTGGACTCTAGCTCTCTCCCCTCCCCTGTATAACCTTCCCTTTCTCTCCACCTATGTATCTGTCATCGCACCTGCTTTCTCAGCTTTCTATTGTTCCTTTCTAACTAGTTTGTACTCCTCACTCTTTTCTAAGTAATCTTTTTACATTTATGTAACCCCCTGCACATCAGTAGTGTTTCCGCCTTGCTCGGGGTGAAATGATTAAAAAAAAAAAAAACATTAAACAAACTCTCATTATTAACGTGGTTCCTGATTACATTGTAGATGAACAAATTAGACAATCTATTAAACATATGAACATAATCAAAAAGAACATAAGACTTCTTCAAACATATCAACTTTCTATATTGCAATCAAATACACTCTAACTGCAAACAAGATAAAAAAATCTTAAAAATACTTGTAAGTACTAATATATCCTTCACTGATTCCAGTAAGAAATAAAACTAATTATATACTATACTAAATAAATACAACATTTATGATTGAAACAAATATTAATCAACATGAGTATATTCCACCACAAAAAACTGCAAATTCCTGAATCCCTCTATATAAGAAAATTACAAACGACACTAAATAAAATTAATTATGAGTATAGCAACAAAGTTCTAAAATGTCTATAATAGCAAGGTTTTAAAATATCAAAATTATAATTTTCTAAAATTTAAAAACATGTAAATCGTAATTATTTAAAAAAATTTACAAATATAAATTATACCTCTTTTATGTAGTAAATTTTAAATCAACAGTGTATTCCATGCACATGCTCAAAAATTCATAACAGTCAATTGCATTAAGTTTTGTCTTAGCAATTTATCTAATGCTGGTCTCAAAAGAGATTGAAAGTACTTGGGGAAATAAAAGGAAAAATCTATAGCACCTTCCTTGATGTTTTTATTTACAACATGAGGAGAATAATCTGTGTCTATGAAAGAATTAAAAAAATAAATGGACATAACATGTTATATTAATCAATCATGCTTGAATGGAGATATGCTGCCTATATATACATACATACATATATATATGCATATGTATATATATATATATATATATATATACACACACACACACACACACACACACACACACACACACACACACACACATATATATATTATATAATTGTGTATTGTGCAGTAGTCTCTCTTTTATACATGTTTCATTAAACACTAATAACAAAGTACAGCAATTAAGTGTTTTGTTTAATTTTTCTGGTGTTAGTACAAGTGTTTTCTGAACATAACATGTATACAAACTGCCTGAAAGTTCTGCATATCTGAGCACTTTCAGCTATTCTTTTGGCCATTTACAAGAACAAGTTTTATTTTTTATTTTTAATCAAATTTATATGTGCTTTGCTTTCTTTTATGTGTGTCTTAAGCTATAGGAATTTTTTATTTTCCAAACACAGTCAGCATGTTGTGGCCATATTCATAGTTAATGTTATTAAGTGTTGGCTTTCCATTTTTATTATTACCCACCTTGTACCTGTTTTGGCATTCACCCTAGTTGGGTTGAGCCGGCTTCCTCCTGTGGAGAAATTTGTTGGGATTTGTTTTTAAGAGCAGTATTCCAAGTCCTATCCTGTATAGACAGGCATTTTAATTATCCTGCAACAGGTTGCCAATACCTGCTGCAGTTGACTGGTTGCCAGTCAAGGCTACAGAAGCCAATCTGTCCTGTTATTTAAACCATAACTGAAGGAAAGGGATAGATTAATACCTTTCCCAAGGATTTTAGTGCGTAAGTGAATGCAGGGCATTCAACTGGAATTCGAACTCGGCTCCCCAATTTCTCTTTCCAAGCCGATATTCACTGCACCACAACACACATCAGTCAAAAAACGCTTACAGCATCTGCGATCACCCAATTAAGTACTGACCAGGCTCAACGTTGCTTAACTTTGGTGATCAGATGAGAACCGGTGTATTTAATATGATATGACTGGAAACTTTTTATTATTATTATTGTTATAAGGGATTCCTTTATTTTTATTTTTTTTTACATGTAGATGAGTCTATTATTTTTTGTATTTTCTACTAGTATTTTTTGGATGGAATCTGGTAGGTTTTTGTGTATGTTTAAATGAGTCTTAATGGAGTTATGCTTAAGTAAGCATAACGTAATTCATCTTGATAGGCATTTTACACTACGAACAGTATAATTATGAGTTTAGTTTGATCAGGAACACAATTTCTTCAGGGGCTTTTGAACTCATAAATAATGTTAGTTATTTGTAGTCTTGATTTTGCAAGTGTATTGTTTTGATGATAAACTTAGCTGTTTTAAATTGTTTGTAATAGATAATTTAATTTTTTTTTTTTTTTTTTTTTTTTTTTTTTTTAATCGTATCACCCCGAGCAAAGCGGTAACGCCACTAATGTGCAGGGGGCTACGTAATAGTGAAAAGATTGGAAAAGAGAAAGCTGGAAACCACATCCTAAACAAGGAACAAGGGATGAGCCTCTTAACCTGTTCAATAGACATGGGTGGAGTGTGAACCGGGTGATGGTTAGATCTATCTACTCCAATTGAAAAAAAAAAGTGAGAAGATTGGAAAAGAGAAAGCCGGAAACCACATCCTAAAGAGGGAACAAGGGATGAGCCTCTTCACCTGTTCAATAGACATGGGTGGAGTGTGAACCGGGCGATAGTTAGATCTATCTACTCCAATTGAAAAAAAAGTGAGAAGATTGAAAAAGAGAGAGCTGGAAACCACATCCTAAACAGGGAACAAGGGATGAGCCTCTTCACCTGTTCAATTCAATTGGTGCTGTCTATTTCTTAAAGATATTTCTAAAAGAAACCTTGTCTCGCTTATAGTTGACATATATTTGGCTTTTGTAGAATATGTTAATGTCATCATTTTATCTGTATGTTCAGTATCACTATTAGTTACTTTAGAAAGAAATAGTCAAATTTAGTGGTCAATGAAGTAGTTAAAGAAATCACTTAACTACTGTCTGTTTTACATTACTGAGTTCTTTAAAGGTTGAATTCTTCTGTGCTGTCTCTAAGAAATTTTTATAGCTACTTTTTATATCTAAGTGAGAATTCACTCTTGAAATTAAAGTGTTAAGAGTTCAGCTAGTGGATTTTTGTATAATGATCTGGTGAGTGTGGTATTAGTGAAGGCATCTAAGTGGGAGGTTATTTTCTTAACTAAGATCATAGGTAAAGTTAAGGAGAGAGTTTTACTCAAATTTGGTTTTGAGATTATCAATTTCTTGTTTGTTTTTATTAAAATAAAAATGTTGTCTATGTAGTAGACATATATTTGGTGTTTAGTGAATGGTCATAGAAAAAGACTGTAATTGTTCAGACATGCAAAAATATTTTGAGGACATTTGATTTGATGGATGGATGGATGGATGAAAGTGGAATAGAATTATATTTATACATATAATTAAGAATTATATCAATAGCTTGATTCACATGGTGTTTATAAAAATTTTCAATGTCAAGTGACACTGAAATACCTTGGGAAGGTAGCATAGTTTTTACAATTTGAAGGAAGACAGGAGTTGATGTGGTGCAGTAATTGGTAGATAGATTCATCCAATGTTCATTTGTCAATTTACTCAGTATTTCTCACATCTTACGAGATTTTCCACACATCTTTTGACACATCTCCACCAAAAAATAAAGAACTTCATATTCTATCAAATTTTTTTTCCTTGAGATAGTATTTTCATGGTTAAATTCTCAGAACTTTATATATATTATGCTGGACAATATCATCAAATATGAGGACAAAACTTGAAGCAGCAGAAATGTAGTTCTACAGAAAGAATATGCAAGCAATGATGAGGTGTTGGAAAGAATGGCAACAAAAAGGAAATTAATACTGAGCATCAGGAAGAGACAACTGAAGTTCCTGGGACATGCAATAAGGAAGGAGAGCTTGGAGAACCTGATAGTGAATGGATGAATTTTTGTCTGAATTACACAAAAATTAAAATAACTCTGATTTCTCATTTGAACATATATACTTATCAAAATTGCACAAAAAATATCTAGAAATACTAAAGAGTATATTTATTCAATAAAATCACCATTGGCTTTAACCATGGCCTCCAGACAACTTTGGAATCTTCTGTGTCTCTTCTGGACAGTCTCTTTGTTTAAGTTGGTAAATAATGCTATAATCCTTGCATTCAGTTCATCTTTGATATCACAAGATTTTTTTTGTTTCATCCTCAACTGCACCCCACATATAATAATCAAGATCGTTATAGTCTGGGGAATTAGGTGGCCAGCCGTAAGAGGCGATGTGGTTGCAGAAATTATCTGACAGCCATAACTGGGTTCTCCTGCTTGTGTAGTATGGTGCAGAGTCCTGTTGTCAAACATATAGTCTTCCGACAGCTACTATCTCCTCAAGTAATGATATATGTATCAGTGTTGAGCCTGAGACCCTGTGAGAAGATGAACGAAAGCATAAGATCACCATCACTAGTGCTCTCTCTAAACACCTTCGTAATCATCATTAAACTCATTCAACTCTTTCCAAATCTACTATCCTGTCCTCAGATTGACATCCAAACTCTCTGAAGTGTTTATATTGGAGCTTCTGGCATGAAGTAGTACAGCATCCTATTTCCAAACTTCTGACAGAGTAAATTGCGTCATGGTGCACATTTTCTCACAGACAGTGCCCAATTGAGCTTACTATAATCTGCAGTTAACAAAATCGAAAGAAAACGACATGTATGTGTGAAATTAAATTTTAAAATAGCGACAATTTACCCATCGCATCCTGTATATATAAACATTTTGTATATATGAAAGCTGTCAGTTTTTATTGAAGCATGACCACTTTTCAGCCAGAAATATTGTTTTTGTTTTCTTTTTGTCTAAGCAGTGGCTTACAGCTGGATTATTGCCAAGATTGACGAGAGAAACAAGACATCTCTTTCCTTTGGCCTGCCCGTGGTTTCACCCCAGACAAGTGAAACAACCCTGTTAACCCTTGACACATACTTGGCCTGCAGTTTAAATGGTTGCTCTCTCATAGTGTACAAGAGAATCAGCTCCACATGTGCAGCAGACAAAGTCATTTTGAGATAAGAGTAATAATTTGGAAGAATCATGAAATATTCGGCTTAAGACCAAGAAGAAAGTGTAATGCTCTTTTCACCTGCAAATATACATTTCTATTTATGTTTGTTTCTTAAAATCTCAGTCTCTCTCTTTCTTTGCTCTCCACTCCTGTACAGATATTTATGCATCATTGCAGAAAAAAATGTGTGCATTTAAAACTGGCATTATATAAATGATTATAAAGATTGTCCATGTATGCCTCTTATAATATGTAGATATAGTAGGGCTGATGAAAGAAAGTCGAGAGATTAAAAAGCAACAAAAATAATGATATTGATAATAAGAGTAAATTTTTATTTCTCATTGAGAAAGGCTACAGGCATATTAAAACATTCTGATTTTTAACAGATTTTCTCATCATGCTTCTGATTGGTCAAAATACTTACTAATATACAATCAATATTATTGGGCTTATTATCAATATTAATATTTTTGTCTCTTAAATTTCTTTCAATTGGTCTGCTATATATATATATATATATATAAAGTCTGCCTTCTTCTACCGACTGCCCATAGCCTACTGACGCCAATTCGGTTGGGTTTCAATCCTGGGTTAAAAGCAATCGGAGTCTAACCGTACTGATGAACTGTGATACAGCAAAACAGATCTGTCTGCGGATGACTCTATATATATATACAAACAAGGTACAGTGATTACACTTTAATCTAGACTACAGGCCATAATTATTAGGCCACCTCAGTTTTTTAAAAGAAATTATGTATTTCATACTATTTTTAGTATTTATTGCCAAATGAAAATAGAATGGTTCTTTTGTTATTATTACTTTGCAAAATTTTACAAGGTAAGGAAGCAAAGATGAACTCGTCCGAATCACCCTAAATTTTTTTTATTCTTTCATTGTTGAAACTGCAATAAAGGTAATTATTAAATATTTATGAATTCATTTGATGCACATGTTATTGTGCAGTATTAACAAAAAAAAAAACATTCTATTTTCATTTACAATTATTCACTTGGCAATAAATATTAAAAAATAGTATGAAATACATCATTTTTTTAAAACACTGGGTTGGCCTAATAATTATGGTCAGTAGTTTATGTTGAAGGATAAAACCAAATTCATAAATAACTATATTAATCACACTACTCCATGCCTATCTAGATAAGTTATGTCACACCCATCTGACCATAGCTCCACTAGGACTCATTTAAATACACGCAAGATCCTACAAGATTGCATCCAATATATACAAGTAAAAAATAATAGTATAATAGTCTCATTCACATGTAAAAATGATTAAAAATAATGGAATCCTTAATAATAAAAAAGAAAAAGCTAACACTCAATAACATTAAGTACAAACATGACCACGATACACTGACTGTATTCGGAAAATAAAACATTGCTATAACTTTAAATATATACCTTTAAAAAAATTAACATATTTTATGAAAAATTAAAAATAAAAATTGTCATTGCTAATGGCTAAAAGAACAGTTGAAAGCATTTTGATATGCAGAACTTTTGGATATTGTTTAATACACTTTATGTCCAGAAAAGAAAACACTTTTACAAACACAAGAAGCATTAAATAAATTGCTTAATTGCTGTACCTTTTTAGTTGGCTTTAATGAAATATATATATGTGTGTGTGTGTGTGTGTGTATGTTTGTATATATATATATATATATAGTGTGCATGTGTGTGTGTTTGTATATATATATATATATATATATATATATATATATATAAATTTTATTCAAATTTATTTGTTTGAACATTATTTTTAATGGATACTCATATTTGAGTAGATACTCCTTTTTTATAATTAAGCAGTATATTTATATATATCTAATGACCTGAATATTCAAGAAACCTTGTTAGGAAAATATGCATCCTTCGAGGGTCCAAATTTGTGACCCCAATAAACATAAGAAAACTTGCCAATTGATCTGATGTGTCTTACCCAATTGACCCTAAAGGAATCCATACACACAGTCGAATTAAGCCTTAGATACACAAATTCCTGATTTTTGTAATATTCATTACTGTTGTGGTTTGTATCCGAATGTAAATAACTGTAAACAAAGACAATTTTACAAAATTGGTAAATGTTTGTTTTAGGTGCCGACAGCTTTTCCCCTTCAGATTTATGCAAAATAGCATTATTTCTCTGCAAATGTATATGCTGAACTCAAATCAACAATTAGTTATTGAAGAAACTTACCTTTTTTGCTTTGAAAGTCCATAAAAAACAAACTATATCTCACACTTTTTCTCTCCCGTAACTCTCACGAAGTCATGTAATTAACTGCAGAATGAGGTTCTACGTAGGCAGAATTTTCTGTCGAATTTTGGTTGTTTTTCTTCCTTTACTGAAACTTCTTATGAAAGTAACAAGCGTAGAAATACAATAGCGCATTACTTTTTTGCTGGAAGTACATCGCTGGAAGTATCAGTAAATGAAGAAAAATCAAATAAAAATCTGCCAAAATTTGTTGCATTATGCAGTACGTCATTCTGCAGTTAATTACATGACTTCGAGAGAGTTACGTGAGAGAAAAAGTGCAAGATATAGTTCTTTTTTTTATGGGCATTTAGATAAAAAAAGGTAAGTTTCTTCAATAACTAACAGTTGATTTGAGTTCAGCATATACATTTGCACAGAGATAATGCTATTTTGGATGAATTTGAAGGGGAAAAGCGTTGGGACTTACAATGAAAATTTACCACAAAATCTTAAAAAAAGTTACAAAATGGTATTATCTAACATTTATTTAAAGTTATTTGTTTGAACATTATTTTTAATAGAAACTCGTATTTTAGTAGATACTCTGTTTTTATAATTATACAGTATATTTATATATATATATATATATATATTTACTGGCGTGAATATTCAAGACATCTCATGAGAAAAATGTGCAAAAAAAATTTTATATATTAATGAATATTTGGGCAGCAACCTTTCTTTCAAACGCCTTTCATTAAGAAAGATTACTGACAAGAAAGATTAATTAATCTTTAAGTTTTTCCCGCATCCTAAAACTTTTTCTGTTTTGTAAGAGTTAAGGAATATAAAAATCGTCTATAATTTTTATTGTCCTAAGCACATTTGGCCACTTCTATAGCTCTTTAAATATAACTCACCAATGACCAAACAGAATTCTTGAATAGCCACCTCCAGCCTAGATACAATTCCATTCAAAAGAAAATGGAATTTGAAATACTCTACTAATCAATCCAACATCAAATAACAGAAAATATTAATTAAGGTGCACCCAAATCTGAGAGATCTTCTAAAAGAGGAAGGCTTGAAAAAAATGCTTACCGCAAAAACAATAATATCCCCACTTCTTCCATGTACCCTATCCTATCAGGACGTTAATGATCATGGCTTTCCATGTCTCCCTATCCCTGGTGGCTCTTAGCATGCATTCTCCTGTTACACCACACAACTCTCGTTCTGTCATCCACCTGATCAGGCTCTTCAAATATGTTATCTGCTGTTTTTCCCTGTCTCTTTTTCCCCTCTATCTGGCCTGTTAGAATCAGGTTCTCCAAGCCCTCTTTCCTCATTGCATGTCCCAGAAACTTTAGTTGTCTCTTCCTGATGCTGCAAAAGAGTTATGCATGATCTTCTATGTCCCTCCAGGATGTAGATGATCATAGCCTTCCACGTCTCCCTATCCCTGGTAGCTCTTAGCAAGCTTTCTCCTGTTACCCCACCTAAACCCCACTCTGCCATGCCCCTGCTCAGACCCTTCAAATATGTTATTCACTATTTTCTCCTGTCTCTCTTTCCCTCTATCTGACCAGTGAGTATCAAATTCTACAAGCCCTCCTTCCTCATCACATGTCCCAAGATCTTCAGCGATCTTTTTCTGATGATCAGTATTAATTTCCTTTTCATTTCCATCTTTTCCAAAAACTCATCATTGCTCACATGTTCAAGCCATGATATCCGCAGCATTCTTCCAACTATTGACTTATTAGCCTTCTACCTCTTTTTATAAAACTCCTCCTCATCTATTTGCCCTGTCCTTTCAGGATGTAGGCGATCAAGGCTTTCTAAGTCTCCCTATCCCTGGTGGCTCTTAGCACGCTTTCTCCTGTTACATCACACAACCCTCGTTTTGTCAGCCACTGGATCAGGCCCTTCAAATATGTTATCTGCTGCTTTACTCTGTCTCTTTTTCCCTCTATCTGGCCTGTTAGAATCAAGTTCTCCAAGACCTATATCCTCATTGTATGTCCCAGGAACTTTAGCTGTCTCTTCCTGATGATCAGTATTAATTTCCTTTTCATTTCCATCTTTTCCAAAAACTCATCATTGCTCACATGTTCAAGCAATGATATCCGCAGCATTCATCCAACTATTGACTTATTAGCCTTCTACCTCTTTTTATAAAACTCCTCCTCATCTATTTGCCCTGTCCTTTCAGGATGTAGGCAATCATGGCTTTCTAAGTCTCCCTATCCCTGGTGGCTCTTAGCACGCTTTCTCCTGTTACATCACACAACCCTCGTTTTGTCAGCCACTGGATCAGGCTCTTCAAATATGTTATCTGCTGCTTTCCCCTGTCTCTTTTTCCCTCTATCTGGCCTGTTAGTATCAAGTTCTCCAAGCCTTCCTTCCTCACTGCACATCACAGGAACTTTAGCTGTCTCTTCCTGATGCTGCAAAAGCGTTATTCAACAACTCTATTATCATCATCAGATGCACTGACGAAAACAATATGTAGTTCTTTACTGATAAGATTAAAACCAAAAATTACAATTTATTTTTGATAATATAACAAAATTTACTAAATTAAGGAAAAGTCCAGCAGAATCATTAAAAAGGAAATTAAATAAACTAATTACAGTAAACAATGCTGAGGTTGATTGCTTAAAAATCAAGAAGATGTTGATAACCAGGTTAACTGTATTGTACTGTATAAACCCATAAACTTGGTTTTCCTGACCAGCCTATCATATCCAAATACCTTTACCTGTGTACCAATTATCAAAAACCCTCACTCACAAAAACCCTCACTTCTCCATACATACCCAACAATGCATCAACAAATGAATTCCTCCATATCTTAAAAGTAATAAATCCCATAGGTAATACTCTAGCTTCATTTGATGTTGAAAATAGTTTTACCAACATCTTAGTTGAAGAAACTGTAAACATAATTAGTTACTGCATCTAAAATCTCCTATCAATCCTTCCTCCAAAAATTCGACCAGCAATTCTTTAGAAACTACTCCTCACCTGTATAATGAAAGTTCCATTTTATTATAATAATGGCAACAACTACATCCAAACTAATAGCATCAGCATGGAAAATCCATTACTTTCTCTAAATTATACTCATCTTAAAATAAAACTGTTTAAAACAACTGATAAACCAGAAATCTACACAAGATATTTTAATTACCTTTTTGTTTGAGTATGAACTCTTGCCTTTTAAACTATGATAGCCAATGCCTGAAACAACATAAAATAAGCGTTATAACAAACTTCTAAAACAGAGCACACCAAAATTGCTCTTTCCAAAAAATATTTTTGTGTGAACTTAAACACATAAAACAAACATTAGTCAACAGTAATTTTCCTAACCACATCATTGATAAACAAATAAAATTATTCTTACAAAAAATACACACTCCAGTAATAAAAATACCACACAAAAATACATAGACATATTTTATTGCAACCAGATGTACAATAATTATAAACAGGATGGATTCTCTATTTGTAGAATTATTAAACACCATAATTCTTGAAAAGATGTAAAATTTATAAGATATTACAGAAAATGAAAGACCACAAACCATATTTCCACTAATATAAATAACCCTATCAAATCTGAACTAGTGATAGAGTGTCTGAATTTCAATGCCCAGTACAAAACTGTTTCTTGTCACAAATATCATACTATCACCTCCTTGAGTAGATACCTAACATGTCACTTACCAAATCAAAGTGCCATAAAAACGCTTATTAACTTATAATTTACAAAAATCCTCAAGGAAAATTCTGACCAAAGACACAAGAATTTTATGTAAATCACAATATCAGAACCATCTCAATATTCGAGAGGCCCTACATATCAAACATTTCTTTCCTACCATCAACCTTATATAATTTAATAGTGGAAATGGAGTGCTGAAATTTTTTTCTAAAAATAGAAAGATGCAAATTCCAGTCACATGCAGCATGTGAGGGCATGTAATAAACACTCCTTTCAAAAAACCAATACGAAACTAAATTACTACATTACAATCAAAACATGAGAATAATAACAACACAACAGACAAAAACACCTTTGAAAATGGTTGAAAGCACTTGGAACAGTAAAAATTATGGACAATTTTTATATTATATTCATTAATTCTTACAAAACAGAAAAATGTTAGGATGCTGGTCATGTATATATATATATATATAGAGAGAGAGAGAGAGAGAGAGAGAAAGAGAAAGAGAAAGAGAAAGAGAGACATGTGTGTGTATATATACATATACATACATATATATTTATATAAAATTTGAAAATATCTTCTATTTCTTGCTCTAGGAACCATACCAGATACAGACAGCATCAGAATACTGCTTGATAGAGACATTTTTTAGTGAGTATATATATATATATATATATATATATATATATATATATATATACCACATGTTGTGAGTACTTACCACAAAATACACTAAATCTAGGCTTCATCTTCAAATTAGTAAATATATAAAAAAATTAACATATTCACTTATTCAAAATTATAAAATATATATTTTGAAATGATGAAACAAAATGAGCATGGCTTGCAATCTTGTAGAGAACAAAATTTTTACTTATGAATGAATCATACAGGAGACATGTTTGAAATTTGCTAAGAAGGATTTATTAAGCCTACTGGAATAATATATTTTGTATGTTGAAACCAAGAGAGTTACTTGGCCTCAGTTCCCATTGACTATCGGCTTACGGCCATATCACATTGAATACACCGGTTCTCGCTGGATCACTGAAGTTAAGCAATGTTGAGCCTGGTCAGTACTTAGATGGGTGACTGCTTGGGAATACCAGGTGCTGTAAGCATTTAGTGACGAATGTGCTTTGTGGTGCAGTGGATATTGGCTCGGAAAGAGAAATTGGTGAGCCGAGTTCGAATTCCAGTTGAATACCCTGCATTCACTTAAGCACTGGTACCCTTGGGAAAGGTATTAATCTGTCCCTTCCCTCCAGTCATGGGTTAAATAACAGGGTAGGACTTGGGGACCCTGCCCTTAAAAACAAATCCCAATGAATCTTGATACTCGAAAAGAAAAAAGTATTACTAGACACAAAAACTTATATAAAAACAAAAATAAATTGTTGAAGGAAAATGTATTACCAGCAATAAATAAATAAAATTTAGTTGGCAATAAATGACCCACCGAGGTTGATATGCCATAAAAACAAAACAACCAACCAACCAACCAACCAACATTGACTATCTTAGAGGAATAATAATTGAGGCAAAGATATAACAATGTAATGGTATGGTGGTTGTTTTTCATCACATAGTATAAAAGAGCTATACTTAATTGAATTAAAAAGAAATAGAGTCCTATACTGAACTATATTAAATGGTAAATTCCTTACATAAGTGAAAGCTTTAAAAATGAAGTGCAAATGGACAACATTCTTAAACACCAATGCAATTAAACAGTAGTTTGAAAAAAACAAAAAAGAAGAAATTCAAGTGGCCAGTCAGTCTACTGACTTTAATCAGATTAAAAGAAATTGTCCATTCTAGTCAGTCGTATAATTTGAATGAACTGAAGAATATCTGACATGAAGAATGTTCTAAAAACAACAACAGAGGAGTGTTTGAAGCTAATGGCTACTTACAGGAAATGACTGGAGGCTGTCATTGTGAACAAAGGCTATTTCACAAAGTATTAGACTCTGATTTTGCTTTGTGTAGAGTATTGAATACTTCTTGTTCAATCTTTTTTAAATATGTTTTTTTTTTAAATTTTGAAATGTCTACTCATAACTACTTCTGTAAAGAAGAAATACTATATCTAGTGTTTTTCTTAAGTACATACTATGTATGTAAGTAAATAATGCAATGTGCTGGTTTTTGTTGTATGTATTGAATACTTCATTTTTCTATTATTCTTTTATTCTTATATTTGGAAAACACCACCCAACACCATTTAATGATGAATAACTTCTAATTGATAAGCCAGGAAAACTTGAAAGGGAATTTAGTTGTGTGTGTGTGTATATATATATATATATATATATATATATATATAAATTAGAGAAAATTTTCAAAATTCAAAGGTGTCTGATGTACATTTTGACATAGGATCTCGAATAGAGATTCTACGTCACGTCAGCGAAATTGTTTTTACAAATGGTGAAGGCCCTGGGTTAGAGGTTAACAATGGTCACAAAGTGGAAAAGGGCAGAGCTGGTAGTTGTGGGGGTGGAGGGTTATAGGGTGTTGAAATGGTGTTGAAGGGTTGGATTAGGAGTTCATATTTTATAAAAGACAACTAAATGAGTTCTTGGAATTTACCTTCCTACCCTTCCACTTCGGATTAAAGAAAAACAAATATATATATATATATATGTATATATATATATCATCAATGAGTAAGTTATGGATAGACTTCAGTAGGTCTCTGTCACACATAGAAACCTACAAAACTCTATCCATAATATATATATATATAGGGTTTATGGCCATATCATGTTGAAACACCAGTTCCTGCATGATCACCAAATTTAAGAACATCAAGCTTCGTTAGTACCTAGATGGGTGACTTCTTGGTAATATCAGGTGATGTAGGCTTGCATGTGCAGGTAGGGGTAATTGATAATGGCTCAAAATTGGAAATCAAAGTGCTGAGGTCTAATTCCAGTCAGATTCATTATATGTGTATTGTTTGTTTTTTATTTTGTCAGTAAAGTCTATAAATACTTTCATGGCTTCTGCTCCAACAAACTTAAGTCACTGGTGCCTCTGCAACAGGTGTTTACTCGTGCAACCAGATTGGCAACTGGGTCCCACCCATTCACAGTTAGATTAACCAAATGCAGACGACAATTCTACTCATGCAGTTTCTTTTCTCACACTTCCCACCTATGGAACTCACTTCCATATTCATGCTTTCCTGAGGGCTACAACCTCCAGGAATTTAAATGCAATGTCAATACTCATCTCTAAACCATTTGACTCTAGTTCTTTCTTCACCACCCCGTATATCTCTCCACCTTTGCAAGTGTCATCACACCTGTATTCCCATCCTTCTCTTGCTCCTTTCAAACTGGTTCATCGTTCTCTTCACTCTCTTCTACTTAATCTTTTTTAATCTTATATAACCCGTTGCACATCAGTGGCATTGCCGCCTTGCTTGGGGTGATATGATTAAAAAAAAAAAGAAAAAAAAGTTGGGCCCCATCTGAGAGAAAAAAGCAACATGATGCAATTTCTTCTCCAAGATATTTGGAAACGGATTGCTGTATTGCTTATCATTTGCATCAGAAGCTTTAATATAAACATTTCAAAGTATGGGTATTAATCTGAGGACAGTGTAGAAAATTCCAAAAGTGTTGGATGAGTCTAATGGGGATGAAGTTACAGCAGCTCAAAAACTCACTTTGATTGTTCTGGTGAGGAAAGAACTCACAAAATTGTTGGTGAGGGTGTCAGAAACAACATGGAGGCCTACATCAAGTGATTTGAGAAGGTGGTGCTGCCCTTGGTCAAGAGTGTAACTGTTGGAAGACCCCCTTTTCTGACAACAGATCTCTGTACCATGCCACACAAGCAAATGAACCCAGTTGTGACGACTGTCAAACAATTTATGCGACCACATCACCTCTTACATCTCACCAATTAACTCCCTGGATTGAAACCTTCTAAATTATGTGTTGGGTGTAGTTGATTGAGAAATCAACAAAACTCCTTGTAACACCAAAGATAAATTGGAGGCAAGGATTATGGCAGCATTTACTAACTTAAACAAGGAAACTATCCAGAAAAGTTGCAGGAGATTTCAAAGTCATCTTTGAATAAATTTACTCTTTAGTATTTCAAGATATTTTTGTGTAATTTTGATAAATATATCTGTTAAAATGATATTTCAGTATTATTTCATTTTTGTGTGATTTAGAACAATTTATTTATCAAACTCTATGTGTGTGTGTGTGTAGATATATATATATATATATATATGATGGGTTCCCCTGTTGCAAATAACAAATGAGGGCTCAGTAAGAGAAATAGGTGAGCAATTTTTATGGACACACATGTATCTCCAAAGGCCTGCGGGTGTTTGGAAAACTTTTAGACAGATGGAAGATGTATTTGAGTCATTTTGCTTGAATGGTTGAAGAGCAATTGCCACGTTTCTATTCGTGGACAGTAAGGCCCACTTTACATAATATATATATATATATTGAATCCATTGCTAGGTTAGCTGCTAAAAATGTTGGTTTACTGTGTTGTGCAAGACAATTTTTCTCTCTAGAGTGTATCTTAAATATGTATAAGTATACCATTTGTCTATACTTAAAATATAATTTCCATATATGGTCCAGTGCCTCTTCTATTTACCTATTTACTCTTTGATAAACTCCAAAGAATAATCAGTAATATTATCAGTCCTGATCTGGCACTTCCCTACTGCTGTAAGGTTGCCTTGCTGTGTCTTTTCTATAAATACTTTCATAGCAATTGTTTGAATGGCCTCTTCATTATGTTATCTAGACTTTTTTTTAATTTAAGTGCAATACTAGACTGGTGTTGAGATCTCATCAGTTTATAGTTGTGTTGGCTAGATGTAACTGTAAATTCTATGTTTCTTTTCTCGCACTTCTCGATTGTGGAACTCCCTTCCAGCTCCATGCTTTCCAGCCAACTTAATCTGCAAAAATTTAAATGTGGTGTCAATTGCTATCTGCTGTCCTCCTGATTACTCTTTCTTCATCTTGTACATTATTAATGTTTCTGTTCTTAATTCTTCCACACCCTGTAATGCTCTGTGTCTTCGTAGCTTTATTGCCTTGGTATTATTGGATAGCAGCTCAGAACAAGAAATTGGGAAGCTGAGTTTGAATTCCAGCTGAATTCACTGCATTCACTTATGCACAAATACCCTTGGGAAAGGTATTAATCCATCTCTTCCTCCCAGTTATGGGTTAAATAACAGGACAGATTGGGTTCTATAGCCTTGGTCAGCAACCAGTCTACCACAGAAAGCAATGGCAACCTACTGCAGGATAATCTTCTACCCAGTCAGTCATGTCTCTTACGAGACATGATCGCCCAAGCGTGTATCACGTATGGCACTTAACTGACTGAATAATACCAATTAAAAAAGTTTTTTTAAAAATGTGTATGTATGTAGTATGTCTTCTCTGTTGTTCAATTTTAAATCTCAAGAATATACTGATAGGTTATTTGATTTACAATCTCATCAAAAATGAGGACAAAACTGGAAGCAGCGGAAATGTGGTTCTACAGAAGGATGCTGTGGATATCATGCAAGCGACGATGCAGTGTTGAAAAAAATGGCAACAAAAAGGAAATTAATACTGAGCATCAGAAAGAGACAACTGAAGTTCCTGGGACACGCAATGAGGAAGGAGAGCCAGGAGTATCTGATACTGACTGGCCAGATAGAAGGAAAGAGAGGTGGATGACAGAATGGGGGTTGCCAGGAGTAACAGGAGCAAACATACTAAGAGCCACAAGGGATAGGGAGATGTGGAAAACCATGATTGCCTACGTCCTGAAGGGACAGGGCACATAAAAGAAGAAGAAGATATATGGGAGGAAAGTAAGAACAAAAAATATTATAGTAGTAGTAATATGCATGCACATACGCACACATACGTCTCTACTCACATAGGAGTAAGATTAGGATTTAATATTCATAAGAACAAAAGTAAAATGGAAGATTGAAAGTTTGAAAATTGGAGATTTTATTATTAGAGGCATTTCGTTATCTTTTTTGTATTTAAGTACTTTATAATCTTTTTAAGTACTTATATAATCTTTTTAAGTACTTATATAATCTGCAGGATGTGATATTGGAATCAATTAAAATCTCACATTCTTTGGCTCCAGTGTCATGCAGTGCAGAATTTAATGATATAGAAATGTACAAACAGACTTGTAACAATTTCTTTGTCATATGATATTAAAAGAATAGATTTTCATCATGAATTTCTATTTTTGCTGAAAGATTGACTTTATAGTTTGGCAGTGTGGAGAATTCGGAATAATTTTAAAATGAAAGAAATGATAAAATCAATAATTTTTTTTATGAATGATGATAGCAAAAGAAAAATAAATAAGGATATTAAATTAATTGTAACCTTATGTCTTTGTCCGATTTCACAGCAATATAAAGGAATTATAATATAAAATGTGCAAATGTCAAAGAAAGATGAAATCATAAGCAAAAATGATGCAAATTTCTGTTTGAATTATCACAAAGTAAAGCAAATGTGCATTGTGGTGCATTGGATATCGGCTTGGAATGAGAAATCGGGGAGCCGAGTTCGAATTCCAGCTGAATTCATTGCATTCACTTACGCGCAAATACTCTTGGGAAAAGTATAAATCCATCTATTCCTTCCAGTTATGGATTAAATAACAGGACAGATTGGGTTCTATAGCCTTGGTCAGCAACCAGTCTACCGCAGAAAGCAATGGCAACCTACTACGGGATAATCTTCTGCCCAGTCAGTCATGTCTCTTTTGAGACATGATTGCCCAAGCGTGTATCACATATGGCACTTAACTAACTGACTGAAAGCAACAAAAATATTGTAAATATTTTCCAGTATGCAATGATACTTTCTCATAATAATCAAATATTAATATCCAAGCCTGAAAAAAATTGTGTTATTAAATATGTGTGTCTGTGTAAAAGTGAGGTCAAATGTTTATATACTGCACAATTTTCAATTTCATTTACTTTGGAATAAACTTCTCATATATATATATATATATATATATATATGTAATTATGGCCAGTAGTGTATATATATATATATATATATATATATATACTACCAGCCATAATTATTAGGCCACCCCAGTTTTTCAAAAGAAATGATTTATTTCATACTATTTTTAGTATATTTCCAAATAAAAATAGAATGGTTTTTTGTTATTATTACTTTGCAAAATTTCACAAGGCAAGGAAGCAAAGACGAACTTGTCCAAATCACCCTAAATTTTCTTTGTTCTTTCATTAATGAAACTGCAATATAGATGTGCAAATACATAAATATATAAATATAAGTGTGGACATTCAATGTGTCAAAATGAAAGCCAAGGTGCCCAAGATTGCATAGAAAGTTTGAGAACCTACAATTCTTTGGAAACAGTTCTAAGTTATGGTTCAAATATCTTTGGTGTATTCTTTAAATTTCACTATGGTAGTTACTTTTGATGAATGCCCACCCTTCCTATATATATATATATATATATATATATATATATATATATATATATATATATACTTGCACATCTATAGTGCAGTTTCATTAATGATAGAATGAAGAAAATTTAGGGTGATCTGGACGTGTTTGTCTTTGCTTCCTTGCCTTGTAAAATTTTGCAAAGTAATAATAACAAAAAACCATTTTATTTTCATTTGGCATTATTTTATTAATAACATCACTCAATATTCAATATTATAAATTCATATATATATATATATATATATATATATAATGTTAATTAAATATTTATAAATTCATTTGATGCACATGTTATTGTGTAATATTAACAAAAGAACCATTCTATTTTCATTTAAAATTATTAACTTGGCAATAAATACTAAATAATAGTATGAAATACACAACTTTTTTTAAAAACTGGGGTGGCCTAATAATTATGACCGTAATGTATATATATATATATATATATATATATATGTTATGTTAGTACATGTGAAAACAACAAACTACTCCAAAATTGTACGTTTTTTTATACTGAAAAAACAATGTCTCATCAGGTAGTAAACACTGATTATACCATCATTATTAACTCCCTGATGAGACATTGTTCTTTCAATGTCAAAACAAAATGTGCAATTTTGTAGTAGTTTGTAGTTTTCACATGTTCTAATGTAATAATTAATAATATATATTCATTGCTCTATTTCTATATAAATATAGTTATAAATTAATGTTTTGAATGTTTCAATTCATTGTTCTTATTCATTTGATGTATATAGATATATATATATATATATATATATATGAAATGAATTGTTTGAACATTATTTTTTATTGATACTCGTATTTAAGTAGTTATTCTGTTTTTAATTAAACAGTATTATATATTTAAATCTACTGGCCTGATTATTTACAATAAATTGTTATTTTGAAAATGTGTGCCATTTGGCAGGATTCGGACCTGCGACCCCTATCTACATAGGTGAAGCTACCATTTGATCTGGCAACATCTTAGACTGCTCAACCACAAATGGCCTCCAGTCTAAACAAGGTTCTAATCAAGCCTATATAACACAATTTTCGATTCATCATAACATCCATATCTGCTCTGAAATGTATCGGAATGTTAACAAATGTAAACATGCCATGGAAATTAACATATTTTAACGAAACTTGGTTATAAACAACCGACAATTTGAAATGAATTGTTTGAACATTATTTTTTATTGATACTTGTATTTAAACAGTATTATATATTTATATCTACTGACCTGATTATTTATGATAAATTGTTATTACAAAAATGTGTGCCATTCAGCAGGATTCAAACCTGCGACCCCTATCTATATAGGGGAAGCTACCATTTGATCTGGCAACATCTTAGACCGCTCGACCACGAATGGCCTCCAGTCTATAATACTGTTTAATTAAAAACAGAATATCTACTTAAATACGAGTATTGATAAAAATAATGTTCAAACAATTCATTTCAAATTGTCGGTTGTTTATAACCAACTTTCGTTAAAATCCGTTAATTTCCATAACATGTTTACATTTTTTGACATTATGATACATTTCAGAGCAGATATGGTTGTTACAATGAATCAAAAATTGTGCTATATAAGCTTGATTAGAACCTCGTTTAGACTGGAGGCCATTCATGGTCGAGTGGTCTAAGACGTTGCCAAATCAATTAAATATGAGTATCGATAAAAAATAATGTTCAAACAATTCATTACAAATTGTCAGTTGTTTATTACCAAGTTTCATTAAAATTCATTAATTTCCATAATATATATATATATATATATATGCTTCACAAGTAGCACAACTAACACCTGTATCCAGTGTGTGATATTATATTGTGCTACCTTTAAGAAAAAATGTATGTTTATTATTAATATATAAATTATAGCACATTTATTCTATATTAAGCATTATTTTATTAATAACATCACTCAATATTCAATATTATAAATTTATATATATATATATATATATATATATATATATATGTGTGTGTGTGTGTGTGTGTGTGTGTGTGTGTGTGTGTGTGTAATATTAAATAGGAAGGTTGGGTATTCAGTGTGTCAAAATGAAAGATGGCAATCCAAATATGGTTTTATCAGATCTTTCAATCTCAATATCATAAATATTATGCTTGTTGCAACTGATTATGCACCAGCCATCAATATATTCTTCTAAGTTTAAAAAATTAACAAGTGTATATTAGAATGACGGATGTGCGTTGTGGTACAGTGGATATTGACTCGGAACAAGAAATCGGGGAGCCGAGTTCAAATTCCAGTTGAATTCATTGCATTCACTTATGCGCAAATACCCTTGGGAAAGGTATTAATCCGTCTCTTCCTTCCAGTTATGGGTTAAATAACAGGACAGATTGGGTTCTATAGCCTTGGTCAGCAACCAATCTACCACAGAAAGCAATGGCAACCTACTGCAGGATAATCTTCTGCCCACTCAGTCATGTCTCTTTTGAGACATGATCACCCAAGCGTTTACCATGTATGGCACTTAACTGACTGATATTAGAATGAAGATGTTGGGAGATTACGATTCAACAACTATTTTTTAAGAAAAATAAACAAATGTCTTATCATACCATATAAATGTTCATACCATATAAATGTAAATGCCATATAAATGTTCATGCCATATAAATGTTCATACCATATAACCCTTGAACTTCATCAAAAGTAACTACCATAGTGAAATTTAAAGAATACACCAAAGGTATTTGAACCGTAACTTAGAACTGTTTCCAAAGAATTGTAGGTTTCCAAACTTTCTATGCAATCTTGGGCACCTTGGCCTGCTGTAATGGTTAGCAAGCTTGTCTGGCTAGAACCTATTACAACTGAGTAGTGAGTTCGATCCTCACACGGTACTCCATAGTTTTGACCTTGTGCCACATCTAAGCAGTGCTTAGAAATTCAACTGTCTATACAATATGTAGTTACAAATTTCAAGTTTCCTGGGATTTTAAGAAAATGAAATGTGTCCGGAAAAGAAGAATGAAAACTTGTCTCAACTGTGGAAAGAATTCAAGGATAACAAAAAAAAAACAAAACAAAAAAATAACTGATGAAAAAAATAGAATCAACAAACGTTTGTTCATCAATATCTAAAAACAAAGACTACTACATAGAATTTATCTAAATGGTTTCCACGTAGAAAAAAAGTCACAGATAACCATTTTAAGGTTTCTGTTATAAGGAGTAATCATTATTCATGCTATTTACATTCAGATGATTGTCCTCATCTTTGTTGTTGCTATCACGTTTCAGCCATTGTGTCCTCAATGTTGTGATGACGCCATAGATGTGGACAATGTTTTCAATGTAAATAGTGTGAATAATGATAACTTGAATCTTAGACAGAAATTATACCTGATGTGATAGATCAATGGAAAACATTGAAATAATATATATGAATAACATATTGAAATATCCTGAAATTACAGAGTTAGTGTTAATTAAATCTACTAAAAAGCAGTTTAAGACAAACAACAAAAAATGTAATCAAATAAAAAAGCAATCAAACAAACAAACAAACAAATGAAAAGAAATGCATAAAATCTGTAAGAATTTTATATACCTCATGATTCAATGTTTTATCATTTTTTCTTTAATTTTTTTTTAATGTCTATCATCATATTTTTCTGGAAATACTATTTCTTCTCAGGTTTATACTCTAATGAGTAACTTTTAGAACTATACTGGATGAATTTTTAACAGTCTTTGCTATTTTAATATGGTTTAAAGGGGAAAGTTCAGGTATCACTGCTTCTTATCTTGCCTAGTCATAATCAACCATTATTCATTTTTAACTAGCATCTCTTTGGTTTTATTTTCAGCTGCTTTTCATCATGGTGACTCTGAGTGTTATTTGATTGAAATCAGTAAACTGCGCATAACCAGAAATAAAAATTAAGCTCTCATCCTTTGTTTGGTGAAGCTTATTTTACTAAATGGTCATGGTAAACATTTAGCATTCATTGACCAAACAGCCAATAGAGTTAAAATTTATAAAATTTATAAAATCTTTCTCTTAAAACAATTTTTTCAGAAAAATCAGTCTTTCAAGTTAAGTTATTGCTGTTTCCAGTATTGATGAGGGTTTTCTTTCTAACTTTTGATTTGAAGTATTGTGTAATGTCAGCATCTAGATTACGCAATTATTATCTCTTCAAGTTACGTGTATTATACATTTTAAATGTTGAAAGGCATCCACTGATATGATTGTTTGTTATTTGGAATATTTCTTTGTTTGTGATTCTGCAACACCAGTCAGATTGGTCCAATAAGATCTTGATCATGTCATTATTTTTTATTTGAGTTTTATGTAATATCCATTTTAGCTGTTGCTGATATTTCTCACGTGATGTGTTTTGCATTATGGGGTACCGTTCTTTGTTTCTGATTCTGTAGTACCAATCTACAATGTTCAAATAAGGATGGTCTTTACCAAAACCCTTAGGTATAACTTTCGCAAAGCTGTTTTTAAACTTTGATCTTAGAACGTGTTTGTATAGTTACCAGTTTAGATATTTCTAAATGGGTTTGACCAATTTATGACATCCGTATGAAAGTAACAATCTGACAAAGCCATTTAAGAACATAACTCAAAATAGTTGTTCTTAATGACTGACAAGTAAGCAACTCTTACTATAAACATGTTCTTTATTTTCCAGCTTGTTCACTTAGTATTTATATATTATTGCTTATAATTATCAGTCTGTAGCAGTGTGCATAGCATTGTGGTTATTTCCACAGAAAGTGGGATCAGTATCATCATATCAGTACCATGACTTTATGTGCAGCTTGAGCCCCTGACACATTACCTCTACATATCTGGGTTGAAAGAAAGCCAGAGAGGTATTTAATCATGCACAGTTTGTCTTGGTCAAATATATCTGGTGGAGTCCATTCCTCTCTAGATCAAACTGCAGCTGATGTCATTCAACTTGAAAGATCACCTTGGTCACAGACACATGGTCATTTATTCTGCCAAGACAAACATTTTGTTCTTGTTAGTTGCTAATTCATCAATTTATGAAAACTGAATTTCTTTTTTTAAAGGAATACAAAATCTAAGAAATCAGTTAATGATTTTCTTGTAGAAGTTTTAAATCCTTCTGTTGTATACCTGCCTGTATGCTGAAATGGAATATTCCTATCCTTTTGAATACATGTCAATTCTTAAGGTTTTCATTATAACTCACTCTTCATGGTCATAATATTATGTCTCACTGAGGCTACTCACTGTGACATCATTAAAAGTTCTCCTTGACTGATTCCAATGAACTTCTGACTCACTAAGTTCTTTATTTAAAGTCTCTTGCTGAGTTCATTTTGTGTTACCAGGGATATCCACAA
This sequence comes from Ascarosepion bandense, assembly GCA_037127315.1. Lineage (NCBI taxonomy): Eukaryota > Metazoa > Mollusca > Cephalopoda > Sepiida > Sepiidae > Ascarosepion > Ascarosepion bandense. Next base: position 1,541,084 of record JBBBDQ010000596.1, on the reverse strand, counting down.
CATTTTTTAAAACTTGTTTTGAAACCTGGAGAAATTAGTCTGTATACAATTATTATTTTCATTTGTGACCACTTAAAAATATCTGATACCACAATATTGGTTTTGTTAGCTAATTTTTTTATTATTATTTTTGCTTTAAATATCAAAGGTCAAGGAAAATGGGAGATTGTAAGATTTTCAATATTTTGTATCATATGAAATATTTTTTAATCTTTTGTTTAAACTTTAGGGAATGAAGGTACTGTAACCCTAAAAGGTTACTGTGTGAGTAACCATCAAAACGAAAGTTGGGAATAATAGTATATCAACAAGTACAAGACTCGCATGCTGTGGGAAGTGATTATACTGCTAATGAACTGCTAGTCATTATAATCTCTCAACTACAATAGTGTCCCCATATTGAAGAGGATAAGAATATTCCATTTCTGCATACAGGCAGGTATACAACAGAAGGATTTAAAACTTCTACAAGAAAATCATTAACCGATTTCTTAGATTTTGTATATTTTTAGAATTTAGCTATACAAAACTATTCCCTCATAAAAGAACAGATATTATCAAAAACTGGAAATACATTTCTCTTCTTGGCAATTTGATGTAAAGAATTTGTCACTGAATTAAAACTGAGAATTTTTTTAATTGTAATTACTACTAAGTTTAAAAATGTAGAATATTTGGATTAAAATAGTGTAACTAGATCTATTTATACCTACTAACCAAGAATTACTAAGGTAAGTCTTTAAGATAAAATGTTAATTTTATAACTCTTCTAGAGTTTTTTCCATGCCAATTAAAATTCATGGTTGGCATGTAGAATTAAATTTGTTTCATTGGGGCTCTGTCCAGTAAGCCTTCTCCAAGAACACAGTTGATATTCTCAGAGATTATAAACAAAGATTAAATTTGTTTACAGAATATTTTCAAATTATCACCCATTTTATAAGGATTAGGAACAGTATTGATTAATTTTGGAAATCAGTTAGAAATAAATGTTTACCATGTATTTTAACTAACACTGACAAGCTTATCAAAGAAAGCATTTGAATATTTCAGATATTATGTGTAAAATCGCTGCAATGTTACAAAAGTCACTTATTTAGTAACTGATCAAATTGTAAATTGTTTAGCATTGATGAAAATTAATATTAGATATTTTATACCTATAAACTAACTCAAGATCACTAACTCATTTTAATAGGAAGGACTTTTAATCTTTCACATTTTCTTGACTCACTGATTTTTTTTAATCCTGAAGAATTAGCAAAATAAACACTGCAGTGTCAATGGTACCAAGGATAAGTATGGTAACCCTGGATAAAAAAAAAAAAAACTTCCAATAAATGTCTCAGCTAATAAAACAATTCACTGATAAAATAATTCAATTTATTAAATGTGTTTATTTTATAGAAGATACCATTGCCACAGTTAATATATATCAAAGTTTAATATTTTCTCAAGGTTAGACATCAAAAGCAATAAAAATACCCCTTTATAAACTCATAGAAATTTGATATAAAGAAAAGTTAACTAGCTATTTATCCAATATTCTGTGATCTACCCTCTTTTCTTCTAAAATCATAAGAGTAGGCCTTTGCATGCTATTTTCTTTTCTTTTTTTTTTAACATACCTGTCACCCCTCCATTCTGTCCTGTGTCTCCTTCACTCCAACCATGTCCACTGTCAGCACGAGAGGACACTGTCGACCTCCAAATGTGATAGTCAAGGTCAACCCCTTTACTCTTTTCACCTTTGTCACCCAGTGGTGACATAGATGGTTCTTGAATCCACATCTGTTAAAAATAACCCACAATTTTAAAACATTCACATTGTGTCAAGTTTCTTTTGTGTTGTAGGAGATGTTTTAGATGTGTCATCTGCGACCCAATGATTTGTTTGTATGCATGATCTCATCTTTGACAATTTCATCCTAATGTTGACAGCTAGAATTGTGTGTTTCTCCACTGTCTTCCAATGTTGTTTATTCATATTACATTTATGTCATCATAATTCTTTTCATATGTCTTGTATATTCAACTATAAGAATCTTTAATATAGGTATGCATGTATTTCTCTGATAATTTGTTAGTGATTAGTATGGGGTATATTTTTAATGTGTGAAAAATATGTAATCAAAGTAAAAGTATTATTACTATTTTTAAATGTAATATAAAACATTGATATAAGTTACATGTATTGAATTAATTTATATCACAGGCATAGTTTTTAAAGTGTGTAAAATATCTAATCAAAGAAAAAAGTGTTAATACTATTTATAAATGTAATATAAAGCATAGGCATAAATTTGATGCATTAAAATTAATTTATATCAATTCATGATTCTTGCTTTACTAACTACTTTCAGTACAGATTAGTGCCACATAAAAAATACATATATTTCATGATGACTGCCTATTCATGGAACAAAGACGGCTACCAAAGAGGTGATGACAGATGAAGTGGTTCCACAACTTCCACTGGATTATTTGTAGTTATCATAACTTTTGCAATATGATGTGGACTTTCAGTATTAGAGAGAATTGATCCACTGACAAGAACCACTCAAGATAATTGGAGACTGCCTGTACTGCAAACAGTTCAAGTAGTCTGATAGTAATACTTAGTGGGGTTGTTAATGCTTGAATCATATCACAGTTAAATGACCTTGCCATATATATATATATATATATATATATATATATATACACACACACATGAGGGTGAAAAGTTTTTGGCTTGACCTACCTTCCTGAAATCTGACCCAGTGTCCAGATATTAGATTTTCAGTGGAAAGGATCTCTTGATCAGGTCAATAACTTTCAGGTCACCTGTATGTGTATCTGATATATGCATATAATATGATGGTTCAGTAAGTACAAGGGTGATGTCAAAACGTAATAAAAATTGTTTTATTATATAAGAAATAAAGAACACAATCAAACATATTACAGATCAAGATATAGCTATACATCACAGGTTCGCATCCCTATTTAGTCATCCCCTCTTCCAATGGCTGTGTTCAACTGTGATTGATGGCATATATCCCAGCTTCATAAAACTCAGTTGGTTTATGATGTAGACAAATCCTTACAGCAGTTTTCACTTCACAGAAAAAGTAATTGAGCAAACATTATGGTGGTGATGAATAAGTAAAAACTGCTATAAGGAATTGGCTACATTGGAAGCCAGCTGAGTTTTACATGTCCTCATTTGTAGGTGGAACACAGCACTAATAAAGGTTGTGATTATCTTGAGAAGTAGAGATGTGAACCTGTGATGTATCACTATATCTTAACGTTTGATATGTTTGACTGCGTTATTTATTTCTTATATAATAAAACAAATTACATGACTCTTTGACATCACTCTCATACATAGCTTGTTGTAGTATTAAATGAATTTTGTTGATCTGAAATTTTTGCTGCATAATATTTGATCTCTGCAAATTAAGTATATTGTCAAAGAAGGAAATTCTGTTTAAAAAATAAATATTCACTGTTGAAAATAAATACTTTCTGCATCATTAGACTGCAGACATACTGATGTGCCTCTCTCGGCCTGTCTGTCTGCCTCTCTCTCTCTCTCTCTATATATATATATATATATATATATATATTGTTTCAAATGTGCTCTATTGAAGAGAGAAGAGGAAGTGTGCTAAGTATTAGAGATGAGGCATTTATAAATACAAATATTGTAGACATAGGAATCTACACTTCAAGATGACTGTCATTTTCAAGTAGTGTGTCCCAACTCCTTCAGTGAGGTCTTTTCAGTTCCAGAATAGAATAATGCTTAAGGTATGATACTGATTGTCCCCAGGTAAAAATGATTCTTATATCTACACTGTCTATGTCTATCTATTAAACTATAATTTTTTAAGTTCAAATTAGAAGAATGGAGAATTTGATTAAAGAGGGAGATTTCCATAGCAGTTTAATTTGTAACAGGACAAGAAAATGCCAAGATGACTGTCTGTGGAACTGAATATCAGCTACTAAGAAATCAAAACTCTTGCAAGAGTTTTAGTACCAAGTAAAATTAGTATTAACTAACCAGAAATATTGTCTGTAGTTTCTAATACTGATGTTTTATCTTGTAGGTATTTTTATGAGCTGAATGACATTAAATGAAATGTACATTAGCTGAATATATATATATATATATATATATATATATATATAAATTTTTGTATATGAAAAAATATTTTGGGGAAAAATGTACAACAAAGTGGAAAAAAGGACTTCAACAGACTAAATCTGTTGGTGCAATTACACATGTGCTTGAACAAGGGATGCTGGGAATTTTAAATAGAAATTTTTGTTGTTCTTTCATTACAGTAACTTTGTGCCCTGGATTTTACAACATTTCACTATTCCTGGTAGAATTTCGATGATCACAATGTTGGATATCTAAAAAGTTTCTTTTAATAGAAACAAAAAGATTTTCAATGAAATCAGCTAGACTGTATACAAAAAATATTTTTAAATTTAAAATTCCCAGTATCTGTTGTTTGTACATATGTATAGTTGCATCAATATAACAAATTTAGTCCAATGAAGTCCTCAGTGATGAAGCACCACATTTTCCCCCACATTGTTATATATATATATAGCTGAATGCTTGTATGTGTATATAAATATGTATGTGTGTGCATATATATATATATATATATATATGTATGTGTGTACATATATATATGTGTTTGTGTGTGTGTATATATATATATACACACACACACACACACACACACACATATATATATATATATGTGTGTGTGTGTGTATATGTATTTGTTTGTAAATAAATTACTATCAGTATTTCTGCACAAAAAATGGCAAAACATAAACTTGCTTATGTGAATAATTAAAGTAAAGTTAACCAGCAATGTCCAGACAAATAGCATCTAATGATCTACAATCAGGTGAGAGATTAATTCTCTAAAGGCTTGTCTCAGTGAAAGGTGAAAGTTGCTGTATATTTGATGCTTATGTATTAGTATGACAGTACAAATTCACAATATGAATATTGAGTCTCTAAGGGTTTTAAAAATAATCCAACATTATTTCTTTATATATTATATTCAAGTGGATGCACATGTTTGAGTAGATGCCCTGTTTTTTTATTAAACAAACTGAATTAGATCTACTGGCCTTGCATTTAAGTTTGCTCACTTTATTAAAATCCTGAAATGCACAGACTAGTAAATATAATTCCTACTGTTTTAAAAAACACATGGAGTATCCAGTTTGATTGATTCATTCATTTTTTATGGCTTATCAACCATTTACAGGTTATTTAAAGCCAAAAAATTTTTATAGATTGTAAATTTTTTAAAAATAATAATGATTTTGTAATAGTAGTCTTACTAATTAACTCTAATTAACTAATTAAGAAAAGGTGGATTCATACTTTTTCCAGGGGTATTTGAACCCAATAGAAATTGGAACTTGGCTCTCTGATTAACAATTCTGAGTCATTAACCATAACACTATTTGCACATTTAAGCTGATTCAACTTGGCATTCCAAAGTAGTCACCCATCTGGGCATTAACTAGATACATTGCTTAACTTTAGTGATCGTTTGGGAACTGGTGTAGATATGGCAGTAAGCCAAATTATTCAGGGCACCTTCTCTATATTAAGATTCTTGAATGCACAGCTGATAGATATTATTCAAACTGTTTAAAAGAAACAAGACTTCCACTAAAATGTAATATCTATATCTATAAAAGTGATAAGAGTGGATGTTGTGTAAGTATTTGTTTGTTTGATAGATTTAACTTAGCGTCTGCATTTTGCAATGTAGCGTGACAGGAATTGTTTCTCAGATGTAGATCAAAATTTTAGAATGCTAATGACACCTTGAAATTTTTCAGAAAGCCAAAATTAGGGGTAGAAAAATATATATTATCACTCCACAAAGTCAGGAATCAGTTTATGTATTGATTATAATATAGAATCGATCACCCCACTTTATATTATCTGTATCTATATATGTTGCCCCTCCCCCTCTCACCCTAATCCAATAGAGACATTCTACATTGTATCTATATCTATAAAAGTGACGAGAGTGGACGTCTTGTAAGTATTTGCTATGTAAATTCATCATATGTTTTTATTCTTATTATTCCTTAAACTACCCAAGTGAAACTGGGCTAAACTGCTAGTTTAAAATAATAGGAAGTGTTGAGTCTACAATGATTATTTTAAAGAAAATAAACGTGCATAGAAACGTGTACAGAACATCAACAGTTTATGCATATCTGCGTGCTTATTTTTGTGTATGACAATGCAACTCTATGTCTATATATATATAATACATTACATTGCATTTGAATACATGGTTCTGTTGTCATTTTGCGCTATCACAAGGTTGTGATGCTATAGAACCGCATTGCAAATTTGCAAACTGCGTTTGTTATTTTTGGTAACTATTGCCATTGTCTAGTGGAGTTTTATGTCAACACAAAATAAAATCGTTGGTGATGGTGGATATTATTGTGTTACCATCTTAATAACCTCTCTGAAAATGGCTCATTTTGAGCCGAAAGCTTAGAACCAAATTAATAAAAAATTATCCAAATGTTGGATAATTTTTGTCTTTATTTTCAGCTGAAATTAAAGCCAAAATACGACGTTTAGAACAGCTCATGATTAAACATAATAGACATTCATTGCTCTTATATTTAACAGTATATGTTTAGAAAATTATTTGCTGCCTCGATACACTATATATATATATATATATATATATATATATAAATTATATATATATAAATAAATATAAATATATATATATATAAATTATATATATATAAACTCTATATTTGTGCATGTATTTCTCTACTTGTATATATGTCTTGTTTGTGTTTATGATAGTGCATGACTATGTGTATATGTGTTGTATTTCTGCACCCATGAATGTGTATATATGTCAGTCTTTGTGCGTGTGAAAAATTGTGAATATATGTGCTTGAATTTACATGCTGCATGAAGACAATTAGAGTAAATAAAATTGTGTAAACATTTTGGATAAAAACAGTAAAGATGAGGATGTTAGTTCAAACAAATTACCAGGTGTTATTCATGTCATATTCTTGTTTTCATTTTTTTCATCTGTAATCACATTTTAAAACAAAATCGCTAATAAAAGCAAATATAGCAACTGATAAAATATTTTTCATCCTAAATAATCTCAGATTTATTTGTTTTAAAGTTATTTTTAAGCAATTTTCACTTGAACCTATTTTAAAAGTTCACTTATTTTTAAAACATTAAAAAAATTACAACACATTCATCTTGAAACAATCAGTGCATCTGCATCTTTCTAGGAATCAGGAATGAATTGATACAAATTAATTATTATGATAGAACATTATATTCAGTTCTGCACTGAGTTAAGGCTGAAGAGAAGCGAAAGACAAAAAAGACTATCCCCCTAAAGACGTTTATTTTTTTTTATTTCCAGCTAACATTAATAAAACTCTCACGAAATAAAGTAAATTAAACCTTTGAATGTAATTTTCAACCTTAAATCCTAAATTTAATCTTTCAATTTTAGAATTGGTTTCAGTTTTCATTTTATTTTATTTCTCCCAACCTAAATTAAATTTTGGTTTTCTGTTTTTAAATTTTCTGTGCTGCTAACTATTAAACCATTCACTCAAATCCCATCCAAGGCTACTGAGGTCACTTTGTACCCAGGCTCTTGGGAAAGGATGGCTTTTCTCTTGCTGTGGGTAAAATGTAAAGGCAAACTGTGGTCTTTAGCCTTGGTAGGGCAACATGTTTAGGAGTAGGTCAACTCTGAAATGATGGAAATGTTGACAAGAACTTACTCCACTCTCTTTCCCAACAACAATCATGGCAACACATAATTCATAGATGAAAAGGAAGTTGTGGAGAGCTATGATCATCTATGTCCTACAGAGACATAATGATTTTAAAATTAGGACTAGGGGACAAACATTTAAAGATTAATTTTGAATTTAGCACCCTTTCACCCTTAAGGGTGCCCATTCTCAGAGGATCATTAGGATCACAGGGACACTATATGCACTGTAATCATAGCAGCAGTGGTGTATCTTGGGCAAGCTAGCCTGGAAAAACCCAACCCTCTCTAGGCTTATTTGGATTCAGAGTTCTCCTTTAGCTAGACTAGTTGCTAATCAAGTCTATAGAGTCTAGTTTGTTCTGCTATTTACCCATACTTGGGGGCAGAAGAGGTGGATTCTTACCTTTTCCAAGAGTATATATAAATGACTTTGATTTTTCATTCTTAGCTGCTTCCATTACACCACTGGTCATCCACACAAAATGTCCCATAACCCATTAGAGTCATAAGCACACCATATGTTGTTCAGTCATTTAGATATAAATATTGTCATCGGATCTTAAATGTAGCTTTTTGAACTAAGATGTAGTTATGAAGATTATCAAGCAAGAATTTTGTATCCAATTCTCAATTTAATATATTATATTAATATATTAATATATTGTAATTTACAGTCAAGAATCATAAATTTAAGATTGTAATTATAAGTTTAAAGACTTTGAATATTCACTGTGTCAGATTTTATTATTTGACTCATTGTTTTCACTATAAGATTTGCATAAACCAAATATATTGTAATATTTTCATGATATACTTAGTAACAATAAGTATCATTATTTTCAACTTAAAATATCTGTCCATACTTAAAACAATTCTTATAATTTGTTTTAGATGCACCAGGTTTTATTATTATTATTTAAAATGAGCCTAAATATTTATTTATGAATAAATGTCATGTCAGAGATAGAGGCTATTGTAACATATATTTCATGGACACATTATCTTATATACCTACATAAATTATGATTATTTTACTTATTAACATAGGTCTTTTGATATTCTATAACCTTCATCTGTATTTTAACTGTTAATTTTATTAACTTCCTTTTACTCTTTTGACCTAAACATTATTGTATCAGTTTTTCTTGTTTCCAAGAGATCTTTGCATGAATATTGTCTTCCATTCTCTTTTAATAATTAACAATGGGTCGCCCCTCTGATTAATATCTGGAGAAGCTAGAGGTCATTCTTCTCATTTGATATCTTTGAAAACTTCTTTTTTTCAGCAAGGTGTACAATATACAAGATGTGTGTTGTGGTACAGTGGATATCGGCTCGGAACAAGAAATCAGGGAGCCGAGTTCGAATTCCAGTTGAATTCATTGCATTCACTTACACACACATACCCTTGGGAAAGGTATTAATCTGTCTCTTCCTTCCAGTTATGGGTGAAATAACAACCCCCAAACCTGGAAAACCAGTGGACCATTCTTGGTCCTTACGTTTACAGCACCTGATATTCCCATATGGTCACCCATTTAAGTACTGACCAGGCTCGATGTAATCGGATGGGAACCGGTGTATTCAACACGATATAGGCATAGACGGTTGATCCAATACCTTCACCAAAAGCTTGGACCTCCCAAATGTCTGGTCCCTTTGATGGCGGTGGTACAACAAATGAAGTCAAAGGTGCAACCAGTCATGGACTACCATGAGCTCAATCAATACATAGAGGCTTACATGACTGATGCTGATGTATTGCAAGCATGCTGAGGGAGTGGTGCCAGAAAGGGTTGAATGTATCATTGCTGGAACTGAGGAAGGCCTATCTGCAGGTATGAGTTGATGAAAATTTATAGCCATTCCAGATGATGATATTTCCTGGTAAAAGGTACTGCCTGATGAGAATGGGTTTCAGCTTTAATATGGCACCACTAATCATGAAAACCATTGTCGGTGCTGTGTTGTTGTAGAAGAAAACATTTGAAAAGTTAACATTGGCATAACTTGACAACATTTATATCAATGAGTGCATGTACTGGGCCTGAATATCAGTGGGGAGAATGGCACCCTGTGATGGAGACAGGGAAGTGTGATTCTGGGCATCCCTAAAGTCCTCACAAGGTGGACCATCTTTTCCCTGTGCAGAAAACTTGTGGGGTATTTGCTAGTGTGTGGCTGGCTTAGAATAGCAGTGGATGTAATAAAGTGCAAGGTGAATGTGGTAACCACAGGGTGGGATGATCAAACAAGTGATACCCTCCTCACCCAAATGATTACAGAAAGTGTGGAGAGGATCCAGCCCGAGGAGACTGGTGTGTGAATGGGGATGAAATAAATGTATGGGTTGATGCCAGTTCATTATCATTGGGAGTCTTGTTGGAGAAAGATCAAGCTGTGTTGGAGCATGCATGTTAGTTGCAGTCTATGAACGACACCCAGCATATCAACCTGGCTCAGTTAGATACCGTGGTGAAGGGTGTTAACCTAGCATTACAGTTGCAAGTAAATAAGTTGCACCTGCATACCGACTCCCTTCATGTCTTTGACTGCTGGGTGCCCAACATGCTGACTGGGAAAACAAGAATATGCACCAAAATCTGATTAGAATATTGAGAGACAGGAAAATTTCATCCCCCGCCCCAAAAAAATGAATTGAGTGTAGCATTATGTGATATCTGTTCTTCTATATGGCAGCAAACTTTGCGAATTTTGTCAACTTTATCCAATTGTCACAAAGACTCCAAGCAACAGAAATGAGGTTCTACAGAGGGATGTTGAGGTCTTGGATAGGATGGAAATGAAAAAGAAACATACTTAACATCAGGAAGAGACAACTTAAGTTTCTGGGAGATGTAATGGGGAAAGAGGACTTTGAGAAACTGATACTCACAGGGAGGATAGGAAGAAAGGGAGAGAGGGAAAACAGCACAGGTAAGCAAATAGATCGCAGATCAGGGCTTGGGAGAAATGTAATTTTCAGAAGTGTATTAAGACGTATACAAAGCAGGAAGATTACGTGCTAATACCCTTTGGAAAGGTATGAATCCATCTCTTCTACCCTTAGCCATGGGTAAATAGCAGGACAGTCTGGAGTCTATAGCCATGGATACCAACCGGTCTAGGAGAAGAAAAACTCTGAATTCAAACCAGGCTGGAGAGAATTGTACTGTTGTGCCTAAATATAACACCACTTCTACTGAGGCTGTAGTAAATGTGGTGCCCCTATGACTGTAATGAATCACGGGATAAAAAAAGCTACATATTCGGTCAATGATTACCAATTTTTTCTGTGTATAAGACACAGATCTTTATTTATCATTCAAAAGTGAAGGCAGTATGTTCGGTCAGAACTTCTACTGAGCTTGACGTTTTCATTTTCCACACTGAGAGTCGTTAAATTACACTCACAATTTTCTGTTAATGATCTATAAAGTCTATTATATTATGGCAAGGCCCCCAGAATATGAGGTCACAAGGGTTAGTTGTTGAGAGAAAGAGTTGGAAATAAAATAAGGCAAAGGTTAGACACCTTAAAGAATCTAGACTCAGAGTATGACCTGGTAATAAGCATAATATTGGTCGCATCATACAGCAATCTTGCTGATCAGCTAACATATATGCTCCGAAAGTGGTACGATGCCATAAAGGTGGTTGCCAAGCCTGTTGATCAAACATGCTACAGTGAATGTGATTAGCTAGCAGCAGATAAAAACATTCATACATAGAGCAGACATCGAGGTATCAAGAGAACACTGTATTTCGTGACACACATCGATGGAGCAGTGGCCAAACCGGAAGTCGAACAAGTCCTCAAGCACTGTGAGGTGTGCCAGTCCTTGTGATGAAAGGGATGACTGAAAGGAAGTGACAGATGGCAAAGGGTGACAATGGATATCACCCATTATAATAGCAACTACTTTCTTACCATCATCGACTGTGAATCCACCTGATTTGTGGTTTGATGACCACTTGCACAGCAAGACTCAGAAAGTGTTTTTCGACAACTCTCATCCTTCTTTTATTAACAAGGTGTACCAGATGAGATTTTGGCCAATAACGACACTGCTACTTGGAGCCAGCAGGTCAGACAGTTTTTGTGTGACTGTAGTGTCCGACTGTAGTTGTGATGTACATATGTGCCATGAGGCAACAGCATTGCTGAAAGAAACCACTGCACCATAAAGAGGATTGCCACCAGGAAGAAGTGCTCCATTGCAGAAGCAATGTACTGGTACAATGTTATGCCGAAGAATGGCGTGTCCCCAGCACATGCACCTGTGAATGCCATCTACATGTACTGGGCTCAGGTAAAAGAGATTGACGTTGTTAAGTCACCTGACAATGAGATGATGGGTGGGTCATATGCTGTAAGAGATCCTGTCTGGTTTAAACCACCAGGCAATAGGTTTTCTACTAGATTCAAGTGGGGGTGAGTGCCTGGTGTGGTCAATCAGCAATCTGTCCTGGTCAATAAAATCCCATGTCACATGCACAATCTCCACCCTACTTTGAAAGCAGACCAACTGATGACCAAAGAAAGTGATTAGGGCAGTAATGAGTTGTCCAGTGGTGAGCTATTAATGGGTGATCAGTGGTCTCCTCGAAAATATAACAGCAAGATCATCGGACAATTCAGAGGTGGAAACTGAGGGGTATGTCCCACACCAAAGGAGCACTCTGACCAAAAGCCCATCCCCGCTTTGCATCATGCATGATCAGGAGATCAGTGGGGAGTGTGGCAGTCATCATGCAAATTTATGAAGAAAGAGAACAAGTGTCATGCTATGTGTCGTCCATCGGGGAGTGACCCAGGACTGAAACCAGAGTAGACGACTTGCAAGAGAGAATCTTGTTTTTCTTTTTTCTTTTATTTTATTTGCTGGCTGATGATGAGAATTCACTTATGGATATGATCACTATTGCATTAGTGAATTCTCAGTGTTACAAAATGAGGAAGATTTTTCGTTCTGGGCAGAGAGAGAAAAATACTGATGCAGTGACATTGGATCACATGTGGATAGAGAGATGTCCCAGACCCAAAGAAGGAGAAATTCTTGCAATTTAAAAAAAAGTCTCGTTCAAGGATTTAATATAATTTTCTACGTTTATCTTGAGACCATCATCAAAATTAGAATGAACTGCCTACAATACTGGCCTAGAATATTAACTTCGTTCCCACTTGCTCTTTTATAATTCTGTTGGTTGATGATTTTCAGAAAAAATTCAACCTCTACAAATCATATGAAATCAATTTTCATATACTTCTTCATTTTGACTTTTAATGCTATGATATCTACTTAAAAGCTGTTTCGTTGCTTTCATATCTTGAGCCAATGTTCTTAATAGTCTTCATTTTTTCTCATGTTTTTATATTCACAGCACCAATTTCTTGCTGGTCAATTTATTTTCTTTTCAAAGTTTTATCAGACCTCTTTTTATGACATTCTTGAGACCATTTTTTTGTTCCTATCTTGACTATGTCTTAATTTTCTTCTTTGATTCTTCTATCATCTCTATTCAACATTTTTATATTTTGTAAAGTGTATTTTCATTACTCTACAATATCCCTTTATATATATTTACAATATGATAAACAAGCACAGAGTTGCATAATAAAATCTCACACTACCATCTAAATTATTGTAAATATTCTAAAAGAATTAAAGACAGATATTATAAGCTAAAATTCACATGGTATATTTATTATATCAAATCTAAAGATAAAATGGAAAGATATGTCAAAGTTTGTTATCAGAGATGAACTCTGGTTTCATTTCAAATTTCGGTTGTTAAAGAGACTGGAATTGAGTTTTCTGAAAAGTTTACTAACATCAGTTTCTTAATTGTGTGAAAACATTGACTTTGGTTATAAAATCTGACATAGTTTGACATGTTCAGTCTTAATTTTACATCTGTAAAATTAAATAAAACCCCACTAACCATAGTATTTCTCAAGGTCAAATTGAATTTCTAAATTTAGCTTCAATTGTTACATGTCACTCCAGTAGTTGTGACTCCCTTATCTTGAATATAATTTTAAAGCATGTTTTAGAGCTGAAAGTAAACATTTAGGCCTTGTTGTTTGAAAGCTTGCTTTCACAAGAAAATTTAGAATCTTAGCTTAAGTTAAACAATTTATTCCAAAAGTCATCTACCATCCTGAAAAATATATTTTATTATATAAACAAAAACTTAACACTGATGTTAAGTAAAGTTTCCCAAAATTCTAAATTTAATTATGCATATAATCCCAAAATTAGATAGTATTTAATCTAAGTTTGAATATAAAGTAATTGTCAGCCAGTTTCAAACTGGATTAACTGTGGTTATTTACACAAATTTCCTCAAATCTAATCTCCCTTACTCTTAAAAAGAATTATTTTTTTAGTCTTTTAATACAGTTACTGAAATATATGAGAGCTATACAGGCTTTTGACTTGATTAAGAAAATAACTAAATTTGAATATTTATTAAAGAAAAGAAAAGATATTGAATTTTAAAGGAAATATTTTAATAACAATTTTACTTCTGTTTATTCATTTTATAACTTAAAAAATAAAAAATCATTTTTTTAGTCTTCTTTCTTTGGAATGTTTTCATTTTATTTTTTTTTGTAAAATTAGTGTAACATAAGATTTCTGCAAAATGACTTATTTTGAAATCATCATATTATCAACAATTTTAATGATATTCTTGCAACCAAATGTGTCAAAAAAGCAACAAAAGAAAGAAATAAAACAAGCAAACAAACAAGTAATAAAGTAAAAATTAAGAAAGACAATGAAATTTTGTGGTCATCATACATGTTCATCATAAAATAATAGTTCTTACAAAGCAGATGCGTTAAAGTTTGCAAACACAAATCAAGAGAATATTGAGGCACAATGAAAGCCAAGTTTCATTTCTATGTCTCAATCCCTATATTCTATTCCTAGTTTTGTTTTTATTTTGATAAGAGGATTGTTTTAAACAATAATGTGTTTATGTGATACAAATATATTAGTAAAAATATTTTTTTCAGATACAAGCAGTTGCTTTACAATATTCAGGAATTGTACTGCTCACATTTGATTTTGTTTTGTCTTTTTTTCAACCTGTAATTATTCATCTTTACTAATCTTGACTTCATCATATTTCTATTGTTTTGTCAAAACTCACGGGTCATTTTTACATCAATTCAAAATCTGTTATGCATTGACTGAAAATAAAGATTTTATTTTCAGTACATGCAACTTACTTTACAGTCATAGCATAAAATAGATAAAGTTCCCCTCTATGCAAGGAACATATAAGAACGTGGATTTTTTAAAAATGCCTTGTCCCTCTAAGATCTAAGCGATCATAGCTCTCCAGAGATATTTTAAATTCTTTTGGAATATTATTATTGCAAGAATAGTTTCCAGGCAAGTGATTCTCAATTGCAAACAACCCTAGTCAACTTATTTCAATTGCCTTTCACTGGGTCCATATTTATCAAAATTGATCAGTAATTAGGATCCTTGAAAAAGTGTGCAATCAGAACTGACAGCTACTTAAACAACAAATATGTAATTATTAGGTTGATGTAAAATATGAGTCCTTGCATTTACAATATGAGGATCTAGCCATACCTTCCTGAGGAATATAGAAGAATAACAGAAGGATGCTGAGGATACCACGGACAAAATATGTGAACAGCCATAAGATTTTGGAGAGAATGCAAATAAAAAGGAAACTTATATATATATATATATATTTTTCTTTTAATTGTGTCGCCCCCCCCCCCACAAGCAAGGCATTTTACTGCCACTGTTGTGCAGGAGGTTACATAGGAGGAATGTTATGAAGAGTGAGAGATTGCAGGGGGTGCCAGGAAGAGAGTAGGAGAGGGAAGAGAGTACTGATGAGAGTGGGGTGGATGTAGAAAAGCATGAGAGAGAGGATGTAAGTTAGTGAGACAGGAGATGACTATTGACTTTACATTGAAATTCTTGGAGATTGTAACTGTCAGGAAAGCAACGATGCGGAAGAGAATTCCACAGGCAGGAAGTTCTAGAAAAGAAGCTACTGGAGTAGAATTTGCACTTACAATTTATTGGTTTCACAGTAAAAGGGTGGGACCTAGTTGCTAATCTTGTAGCTGGAGGAAATTCTTATATAGGGGGTACCAGTGAGCTAAGCTCATTGGAGCAGAAGCCATGAAAATATTTGTAGAAGAGCCACAGGGAAGCCACACTGCGTCAGTGAGAAAGCGGCTGTATCCTAGATGCCAAGTCAGGATTGATCACATTACAGATTCTCTGTTTAGCATCAGGAAGAGACAGCTGAGTTTTCTGGGGCAGGTAATGACAAAGGAGGGTTTGGAGAATCTAATACTCACAAGATGGATAGAGGAAAGACAGGGGATATACCTGATGGGCTTGAGCTGGCAGATGATGGAGCAAGGTTTGGGCGAGTTACCAAGAGGAAAAGTGTTGTGAGTGACAAGCGATAGAGGCAAGTGGATGTTCATGATGCCTACATCATCCTGAAGGGACACAGTACATAAAGAAGAAGGTTCTTGTTGTATTTTCCATGGTTTTGAATTCTCTGAAACTCATTCCCATCCAAGACTACAGAGCACAGCTAATTCTGCTATTTAACTAATAGCAGAAGGGAAAAGAATTGGATACATATCTTTCTGAAAAGCATTTATGTAAAATGACAATAAAATGATTCCTTAATACTAAATTAGTTGATGTGAAACTGCAGGATATATATAATCCAAAAAATAGCCCAACAGAATGAAGTGAAAAATTGTTTTCTATTATAAATTTTTATCATCATATCATTCCACCTGTTCATGCATTATTGAATTTTTTTTTGTTTTTTTTTAATCATATCACCCCAAGCAAGGCGGTAATGCCACTGATGTGCAGGGGGCTACATAAGAGTAAAAAAGATTAAGTAGAAGAGAGTGAAGAGAAAGACGAACCAGTTTGAAAGGAGCATGAGAAGGATGGGAATACAAGTGTGATGACAGTTGCAAAGGTGGAGAGAAAGGGAAAGGATATACAGGGTGGTGAAGAAAGAACTAGAGTCAAGTGGTTAAGAGATGAGTATTGACATTGCATTTAAATTCTTGGAGGTTGTAGCTGTCAGGAAAGCAAGAATATAGAAGCGAGTTCCATAGGTGGGAAGTGCAAGAAAAGTAGCTGCAGGAGTAGAATTGTTGTCTGCATTTGGTTCATCTAACTGTGAATGGGTAGGACCCAGTTGCCAATCTGGTTGCACGAGTAAACACCTGTTGCAGTGGCACCAGTGACTTAAGTTCATTGGAGCAGAAGCCATGAAAGTATTTATAGAACAGACAAAGAGAAGCCACATCCCGTCAGTGGGGAAGTGGCTGGAGTCGAGCCACCAAGTCGGTACCTATCACATTACTGATTCTCCTTTAGAGCCTGTCAAGAATACTGAGAAGAACAGCAGGGGTGCCTGACCATATATGGCAGCAGTATTTCATGCATGGATGAATGGTTGATTTGTAGTTAAGTTAGGATGTATGTTATGTCATACCAATAGCTCATAAATAATGGACAATTCAGTCTTGATTGTGAGAAAAGGTAGAAAAGTCATACAAATGATGCTGTTTGGTTTCAGTTAGGAAAAAAAAAGAAAGAGAGTAGATAAAGAAGACAATAATCTTATTTTTTTAATGTCTACTTAAGTGAAATATAAAATCTTGTTAATTTTTAGTCTTTTCATTTGTACCGCCTTACGTCTTTAAATAACGATCTACATTCATACTTATTTTTATTATTGCAGTATTTGGTTGAAGTGGTAAACCGTAAATATTTAACATTTTATGAGGGGAATTTCTACAGTTAATTTATAGCGATAGAACTAACAAGGAACTTAGTCAATCATTACTTAAGAATTATGATTCATCAAATAATTCAATTAGGATAACTATAAAATTTTCATGGGTACTACTAATTTTTCATATTCATCAACATTCATCTTTTTGTTGACATTAGTTTCCTAAATGAAAACAAGGGAGTTCCTATTTGTTTTTTTATAAGTTTCTAATGAAGAATTATTATAAAAAGTACAAAATATATTTTGGGTGAAAATTGTTCTGTAAAGTTGCTTTTACAAAGCAAATAAATATTTTTTCAGTATTTTCACTGGACATTAATGGTAAAAGATAAATTATAGCCTTACATTAAATGGCCACAAATGGGAATTGTTACAGTAAAAAAATATTTCTGCATAACAAAAAAGAGGTAGATTCTCTACTGTTCTTACAAGAAAAAGAAATATTAAAATCTTTTCCTGGCTTCAGTAAGTATGAAAATTGAATACGTGAAATGATTTAACTGTGTATTTAAAAAAAAGACAGAAAAACTCTTTCCTGTTATATATAGAGATGTAAAAATGACCGGAGAATTGGAGTAGAAATCAACAGAAATTACTGTATATACATGAATATAGTGAAAGTTTTTATGCGCAGATTTTTATGCAAAAATGGGTTGCACTATATACTGGTAATTTTTTTGAAGAGGTTAAAAATCAGGCATGAAAGAAAACAAAAGTGTGGTATTTAAATCTTTGTATCAGATATTTCATAGTAATTGGCTTTTCTCACTATTTTAAGGCTGTTTTGAACAATGAAGACAATTTATTTGCTATAAAATATGTCCAGGATGATGCAATATTTGACTACAGTAGGCCTACTAGCATTGCACAGAAGCTTGGATTGCATTATACACATGCTATATGAAAAATCAGGTTTACACAAAAAATCCAGTATTGAACTATACATGAAGTTGGCTTATACACAAGTATATACAGTGGATAGAAGACAAGTGAAAAATTAATAATAATGATTGTGGATTAATGATAATGATTACATCTCATCTTGGGAATTAATAATAATGATTGTGGATTAATAATAATGATTGTGTCTCATCTTGGGAATTAATAATAATGATTGTGGATTAATAATAATGATTGTGTCTCATATTGGGAATTAATAATAATGATTGTGGATTAATAATAATGATTGTGGATTAATAATAATGATTGTGTCTCATCTTGGGAATTAAAAAATGCTTCCAATTATTGGGTATCCTCATCTTTGTTGTTATCACATTTCATATAGTTAATTTTCCTGCTTTCCTTAGGTCAGTATTACAGCTCATTTAAATCTTAAAGGCTTTTCAGGTCAGAGAATTGACTTGTCAAAATTAAATAAAAACAAGAAAGGATACTAATCTGGAAAAAGAATTATTATACAGTAAGAATATCATATTGTATAATTCATCTTCTTCATTTTAACTGCTTAAAAAGAAGAAATAATAACAATTTTTTCTTTATTATTTCTTAAACTTCCAACACTTTTATAAAAGTAAATGCTTAAAGCCATGTTACACATTTAAAGAAAAAATATCCAAGATAAATTTACACAGTATGACTTTTTTTTTGCTATTGTGAACATTTAACAGCGTTTTCATTTTTCAAATAGCATTTGACTGCAACTTTTTCTGAGAGCTGCAATTAAATGAAAAGGTCATGAATGTTATTGTTACACTTGAGAAAATTGGAGAAGCTCATGCAGGTCACTGAGTTCAAACGTTATCTTTCACTTCTTCTAGTATAGCTAAGTACTTAGAAATCTGTTGTACATTCACACAGGTTTACCTATTGCCCGGGTCACACTCCTTCCTGGTCTTTTTAACAGAAATAAAGATTTATTCCCTGTTCAGGATTGAGTTTCTGATTTTTTCTAAAATCTTTTCATTTTCTTTTGCTACCAGCAACCCCTTGCATCCTAGTGGCATTATCATCTTACTTGGAGTAAATTAATTAAAAAAAAATAAGATATTTATTAAGTTGAAATTAACCTCTTTATCTGAGGTGCCTAATAGAAGGAGAAACATTTATTGTTTATTTTTTGAGAAAGCTCCTCCTCCTACAACTTACTAAGATCACTCCATTTATAAATTTCACTTTTCCTTATAGACCTCAAACACAAAACATGAATCATTATGTCTGGCTAAATTTTTTTATGCATGCTTTTATGATTGCATTAGTACTTTACAAAGAACTGTTTGATTTATTTGGCAAGGATATTAGAATATTCCAGAACACCTACTGAAAACAAACTGCTTATATATAGATAGAAAATGAATTCAGTAAATAGACAAAAATAGAAAGGGACTTATGACAAGGATTTTTTTTTCTTACTAGACTTATTCAACCTATCATTCATTTAAGTGCCATACCTTATACATGTTTGGCCAATCATGTCTCTTTTGATCTATGGCTGACTAAGCAGAAAACTTTCCTGCTGTAGCTTTGCCATTTCTTTCTGCAGTATATTGGTTACCAACTAAGACTATGAAACCCAATCTGTCCTGCTATTCAACCCATAGCTGGAGATAGAACAGATGGATTCATACCTTTCCCAAGAATATTTGCGCATAAGTGAATGCAACACATTCAACTGGAATTTGAACTCTGCTCTCTGATTTCCTATTCTGAGTTGATATCCATCACACCACAACACACATTTAACCTTAACATGGATATTAGACTGGAATTCAAACTCAGTTGCCTGATTTTTTTCATTCTGAGCTTCTATCCATTATGCCACCCACACATCCAATTAACTTTTGATTTAAATTAATCAGTCTTTTAATAGCAATTTAATAAGCATGACTTTAGATGTGGCATAAAACTGAAAGTATAGATTACTCAGTGAAAATTGAACTCACTACTTAGTTGTTGGTTGGTTGGTTGTTTTTATGGAAAATCAACCTTGGCGGGTCATTTATTGCCCACTAAACTTTATTTATTTATGGTAATACCTTTTTCTTTTAACAATTTATTGTTGTTTTTATATAAGGTCTGTGTCTAGTAATACTTTTTTCTTTTCGAGTATCAAGATTCATTGGGATTTGGTTTTTTAAGGGCAGGGTCCCCAAGTCCTACCCTTGTTATTTAACCCATAACTGGAGGGAAGGGATGGATTAATACCTTTCCCAAGGGTACCAGTGCTTAAGTGAATGCAGGGTATTCAATTGGAATTTGAACTCGGCTCACCGATTTCTCTTTCCGAGCCGATATCCATTGCACCACAATGCACATCCGTCACTATACGCTTACAGCACCTGGTATTCCCAAGTGGTCACCCATCTAAGTACTGACTAGGCTCAACATTGCTTAACTTCGGTGATCAAGCGAGAACCGGTGTATTCAACGTGATAGGCCGTAAGCCTACTTAGTTGTAATTTATCTAGTGAGACAAGCTTGATAACCATCATGCTACATTGAAAGGACCAATCAGTCTTGTAATTGTCAAGTACATTCTTCTTCTTCTATGTGCCTTGTTCCTTCAGGACGTAGGCGATCATGGCTTTCCACGTTTCCCTATCCCTGGTGGCTCTGAGCACGTCTTCTCCTGTTACACCATGTAATCCTCATTCAGTCATCCACCTGATTAGGTCCTTCAAATATGTTATTTATTGCTTTCACCTGTCTCTTTTTCCCTCTATCTGGCCTGTTAGTATCAGACTCTCCCAGCCCTCCTTCCTCATTGTGTGTCCCAGGAACTTCAGCTGTCTCTTCCTGATGCTCAGTATTAATTTCCTTTTTGTTTCCATCATTTCCAAAACCTCATCATTGCTCACATGCTCAATTCATGATATTCACAACATCCTTCTGTAGAACCACATTTCAGTTGCTTCAAGTCTTTTCTTCATCTTTGATGGTATTGTCCAGCATTCACTGCCATATTGAAGGACGGACAGCACGTAGCAATCTAGTACTCTCTTCCTAGTTTCTAGCAAAATTGTCCTGTTTCTTAATACCTTACTCAACTTCTGGAATGCTTCCTTTGCCATACCAATTCGCCTTCAGATCTCTGTGTCGCACTTTCCGTCTTCTGTTATAATGCTTCCCATGTATTTAAATTTTTGTACCTGCTTGATTTTAGTATCCCCGACCGGTATTTGGAATTTTGGGCTGCCCTTTTTACTGATGACCATGCATTCAGTTTTTGTGCAGTATGCTTATAGAAAAAATAAACACTAACTGTCACCAGAATTTTATCTGATAATTTATTTGCATAAAAATAAGTCGTAATGCTTCCAAAAGTTGTTTTGAAAGAAGTTTTGCAGAAAGGTATTATTGATAAACTGACCAAATGATTTAATCTTACAGAATTAATCAGTAAATATTTGTTTGAACCATCTATTATGTGTTTGCTTACTCATCTAGAAACGTGAACACACACCAAGTGAAAATTGTTTTGTACCAAAAGGTTGTTCTACAGTTGACAGCAACTAGCCAATCAAATCAATGGACCATTTCAAACACTCAAAGAAGTAAGAAACTATCATGCTGATGCTACCTTTTTTATTATGTTGGTAGAAGCAAAATCTATAGCTTAAAAAATATCAGTCAATAATATTTTTAAAATTTTATTAATGAGTTTACAGCTGTAAACTTAAATTAAGGCACTCAATATTGCAATCTTTTTTAGAAAGTATTAAAAATTTTTAAGAAAATGTTAAAAACTCTTCTTTTTATTTTTTCTGCTGTGGTCAGATTCTATAATTCTTTCTAATAAATATGTATTAGCATCATATGGCATAATGGTCGCCAGTGTGGTAAGAGAAATCAGTAAACCAAGTTCGAATTTTGGTCAATTCTTCTTTATTTGCTTATTTATTTCCTTCATCATTTCATTCCAAGCAAAGTGATAAAGCAATGAGATGCAAGGGCTTTTACAAGAACGAAAGAAATTGAGGAGAAAGAACAATGAAAGAACAGGATTTAAAAAAAAATAAGATGGCAATTGATGCTGTATTTTATTTTTGACGATCATAGTTTACAGAAAAACAAGGTGTTTCAAAAGCAAGAAGCGTGAGAGAAGAAACTATCAGAATGAAAATTATCTAGTGATCTCAACAATGAAATGATATAACCCCACTGTAAATCTAATCAGTCAGTTAAGTGTCATATGTAATATATACTTGAGCGATCATGTCTCAAAAGAGACTTGACAGAAGATTTTCCCACAGTAGGTTGTCATGTTATATATCGCTGTACGACGACAAAACAACAAACACGCATATATAAAAATATAAGGTTATATTTTTATTAATGACGACAAACCGTGTGGTATAGAGAATGGAAGGGTGAGAGCGCGCACAGAATGGGTCGACGGGAGTGTAGTCTTGCCTGTGGTGTTTCTCTGCTTCCACTGGCCGTTCTCTGCTGGCGAATCCATGTGTCGAGGTCTTTATATAGTCTTCTAGAACCGGGACTTTCCTTCCAGTCCTGCCTCGCCCATGCAACGCCCACGTAATTCCCAGAGACACCTGTTCTGTTTGCCTCTGTAGTCATTTCCGCCGCTGTCGGAAATAAGGTCAAACGACATCCGCTCCGGCCTTGACAGGATGTATTTCACAAACACCTGTCTTGTCGTTTCGCCGACCCCTTCACCGACGGGAAACACCATCGCTTGCATCACTTCCTCGGGTGGGGCCAGATTGTTATATTACAGTCATACTTCCATTTAACTAAGGCTACAGAACCCAATCTATCTTTCTATTTAACCCATAGCTGGAGGAAAAAGTGACACTTTACTATTTTTCCCAAGGTTATTTGTCTGTAAGTAAATGCAATGAATTCAACTGTAATTCAAACTCAGCTCTCTGATTTTAATTATGAGCTAATATCCATCAGTCTAATAAGTGCACTTAAACTTATGAAGTTGAGCTATTTTCCACCCTACAACCACTTTCCTCCAAAGAAACATTGCAAGCCTCTTACTACTCTATCATTCATAGAATGTGTTCAGACGAACTATATTCCTTAGTTGTAGCATAGCAAAGACCTGCCAAGCCACTCACTTTGCAGCAGACAACCCTCATTTTTTGGTATTCCATTTGTGACATCTAAGTTTCACTTGAGCAGCTTTTTCCCACAAATTGCTGCTTTGCTGCTTTGGGAAACCAACTCCGAAGAAGATGCTTCCCCAATCAATAGAATCTTAGCCTAGGCTAATTCTAGCAAGGCTAGAAATAACCATTATCTTCTAGTCAGGCTAGAATTCTAGCATTAATGGTTAATTCTAGAATTAATGGTTAATTCTAGCAAGGCTAGAATTAACCATTATCTTCCATATAAATTGTTCCTCTTACTCTGTAACACTCTAAAAAAGTTAGAAATCATTTCTGTGATATTAGGTTGACCTATAATGACTTTATATATGGCAATTATCTGCTGGAAAATGGTCAGTGGTAAAATGGGGATAAAAAGAAGAAACATAAAAAGGATAAAATTAACTTAACCTGATGGTGATGTAATTAAACACTGAAATATTCACAGAATTGGTCCTTTTTTATCCTTTATCATGTCATGATCATATAGAAGTATGCTCATCAGTTAGTACTATCCTTTTTAAGTTTTAACATTTTCTGGTGGATTAGATTTTTCACAAAAGAAGTATTCTAACCTTAATTACTGGTAGATGTTTGTTGATTAGGCTGTTAAATGTTTTTTTATATCAAATAGAAAGAAAAAACAGAAATTAAAAGCTTTTTCCTGTTCACTCAAGTGGGACTCAGAAAGCATATCCAGCAATAAAATCCTTGGCACTAGTCAATGAAATATTTGCGTGATCTTGCAAAGTAAGGTAATTTTTAAAATTTTCCGATACCCTTAACACCTGCCATAATCAACAAATGCAACTACTATTTAGGTAATTGATTGATTGATTTTTTATAGCATATTTTAAATAAATCCTTTGTGGATTATTTCAGATTGTAGGAAGTTGCTTACAGTAGATAACATTTGAACTTCATCATAGCACATAGATGCATATTGGACTAATGGTTAGTGGCTCGAATCGATAAATCAGAGAGCCAAGTTCAAATTCAAGATAAATTTATTACATTCACTCTTTTCTTCCTAGTTATGGGTAAATATCAAGACAGAATGGATGGCAACCATTCTAGGAAACTCTGAATTCAAAGACAACCTGAAGAAGGTTAATAGCAGGACCGACTGGATTTCTATAGCTTTGGTTGGTAACCAGTCTACAGCAGAAAAAAACTGGAAACCTACTGCAGAAAAATCTTCAAGCACCCTCTTCCAACATGCCTTGAGTCAGCATAGAAGGCTTATAGAAATAACATGAAAATAATATCTTATGTTGATGCACAGTCTTCAACAAGGTAAGTGACTGATTATGATAATAGCTGCTACTTGTCTTTGTTTTAACAGTGATAAAGCATGTTATATTATTTATACATTAATACATTAATCTGACATCTTTATATGTCAGATTAATTAATTAGTGCCCTCATCTTGGTTGTTGTTATATTATGTATTATCTAAATCAAAACTTATTTATAAATGGAACTTTGTCTGTGTGTGTGTATGTCCGTTATCTATAGACTCTGAAACAGCTGAACCGATTTTCTTGAAAATTTACACAGTTGTACTAAAAGCGTCTCGAGTGTTCTTAGCTAGGTTTTGTGTCGAGGTACCCCCGATAAATATCAAAAATTGATAATCGAAAAAATCAAGTTATAGTAAGGAGTGGTTCGATTTTAATCAAATTTGATACACTCATAAACAATGACATAAGAAACGATATTCAGAAGTTTTAAGGTTGCAGTTCTTACAATAGTGCAGAAAATCAATAATATATATATATATATAGATAAAAGGCAAGATGTTTGTGTGTGTCTGTTTATCTGCCTGTATGTCTGTATTTTTTTCTGCCCTTTTATTTTAGTTTTTGCTTCAGGTTTGGCTATAAGTAGATATAATTGTAGTTTTTAATCTCAGCCATGATACCATTTACTCAGAGGACTTATTTAGTCTTGAAAATTCAGTTTACGACGAAAAAAACTTATTTGATATCGATACCAGGAAATCAAAATTTGACTTACATCCATTCATTTTTGTTTCAGTCTACGGTTTCACTTTAACTGGAAACAACTATTACTTTTAGTCTTTCATGCAAACGTCCAAAGAGTCTGAGCTCCAGGACCATGGATTAGTTTTAAAGCTTTCATTACACCGAGCAACGCCAGGCTATACTGCTAGTATTAATATTAATAATCTATTTAATATTTTCATTACATTAAACACTATTTTTAGGGGATACCCATATTTTAAAAGTATTTCATTTTGTTTTTCTAGCCTGAACAATCAAACCAGCACCTTAATTCACTAGGCAATTTTCTTGTAGAACAGTTTGCTGTAGCAAACTCAAAGCCTTAAATTTAAATTTTAGCCTTACTTAAATAAAACTGGAGGAACATTGAAAAGTTGTAGCATGGTTGATCATGTATGGAAGAAAAAGGGTGGTCATCAGCCTCTGTGTCTAGAACCAAAACTACTAGACAAAGACGAATGATGGAGAGTTGGATGTATAAAAGAATCAGTACATATATTAGACTATGAGGACCTCCTTAGTAGGCTTTAAATACCCCTTGTGCAAATTAATTGAAACAACTGCTTTAGTTCTCTTTCTTTCACCATATGGTCAGTTTTAGACCAACTGGGGTGACAGGGTGTAATTGATTTCTATTTTTACTTCAGATTATGTCATTGGCAGTGGTGTTCAGGAATATGAATCTATTTTTGGGGTGTCTAATGAAATTTGTTTTGCCTTTTCTTGACTGTTGATTAGTTGTCTTATGCCCATTTCTGCGATGGACATTACTCCAAAGAAGCATACTAAAATTGTAACACTGCACAAACACACTGGCAAGCCTTACAGAGAGACCACAGATGTTGTTGGTGTCAGCCTTTCAATTGTTAGGTCTTTTATCAAGGCTAAGAAGCAAACTGGATCCATCAGTCCAAAATCTAAAGAAAAATGCAGTTGGAAGAGAAAAGCAATGCCAAGATGTATGCATGATCAGGGAAAGAAGTGAAAGATCCTAGGAAGACATTATTCGTTTTGTTTCAAAAAATGTGCACAAGGGTGTACACTATGTGAGTTGCTATTAAAGGACGAGGCACATAGAAGAAGAAGAAATGACAGCAAGTCTTCAACAACAACAGCAGCAGTAGTAATCAAAACCTAACAAACAGCAGCAGCAGCAGTTAAAATATGACAGACAGCAGCAGCAGTTGCAGCCCTAATCAGCAGGCAGTCAGTCAGTCAGTTAAATGCCATACATGAAACACGCTTGGGCGATCATGTCTCTGACTGGGCAGAAGATTATCCTGCAGTAGGTTGCCATTGCTTTCTGCGGTAGACTGGTTGCCGACCAAGACTAAGAACCCAATCTGTCCTGCTATTTAACCCATAACTGGAAGGAAGAGACAGATTAATACCTTTCCCAAGGGTATTTGCGTGTAAGTGAATACAATGGATTCAACTGGAATTCGAACTCGGCTCCCCGATTTCTCGTTCCGAGCCGATATCCACTGTATCACAACACTGTTTATTTTAATCTATATTTATTCCATCTCTTAGTCTGCATACTCAAGAAAATTTGATAAAAATATTTTAGATTAAAAAATAAAATCCATTAATTCTTTAGAAATTGTTTTGTTTACATTTCGGATATGAAACTGAGCAGATATATTTTTCAGAAAAATCTGAATGAATCAGCTTTGAAGGAGAAAAATGCTCTATTTATTGTGGTGCTCTTTGTAACCAAGTGATAAAACACTTCAGGGTAATTCCTTCTGCAAAAGGAGATACAGGTTCATATCCTGCTGGAGGGTATATCCTTTTATGAAGTTTTCTTGAGTATGCAGACTTGTAGAGGAAATAAATACTGTTTAAAATAAATGGAGCATCCACTCAAATAAAAGTATCCACTAAAGATAATATTTGAAAGCATAAAAAAGTATATATATATAATATATATACATATACATACATACATATATATATATATACATATATATATATATATATATATATATATATATATATATTCAGAAAATATGTGAATATTAATGTGGGTGTGTATGTATAAATTATCTATGTATGATGGATTGCTTGAAGTTGATAAATTTATTGCTTTTAATCTAGTTCTTAGTTTTCCATTTTTCCTACTCAAAGACTCTAAGTGCCACCTGCTGTCTAATAACTCAATTCCAACAACTTTAAGATAATTCTATAATTGCTACTTGGTAAATTGACAAATGCAGATGAAATTTAAATTAAATTTCAAAGAACTAAAAAAAAGAAAAAGAAAAAAGAGCTAAATGTAAATTTATTTGATTGATAGGCAAGTAGATAATAACAAGAAGCAGCAGAATAGATAACAGCTTACATCTGATACACTTTCAGGTGGGTAACAATTTCTTCAGAAGGAGGATGAGAGAATTAGAGATAATTTCATGAGTTTTTTGCAAATGGAGTAAATTATTACTTGTATCACTTTTCTTTCTTCTTAAACTTCATTTCTTGTCTTTTTTTTTTTTAGAGATAGAGTTTAATGATATTTATATAATTTGCAAATAAAAGATGTTCTAGCTAAACGACTGGAGGAACGGGAACTAACCTTTATCTGGTTTCTGACCTTGATGTGTTAGTATCATTTGGGAAAATCAAGACAAACATGTCTTTATAATTTTTTTTTATAATCATTTCACCCCAAGAAGGCAGAACTACCCCTGGCATGCAAGGGGTTACATAAGAGGTAAGTGATCAGAAAGCAAAACAAGTTACAGGGGTGTCACAAAATAAGTAAAAAAAGGATAAGAATACAGGTGTGAAGAAGGCTGCATAAGAGTAGAGTGGAAAGAAAGAAGAACATGATACAAGGGTTATCAGGGAAAGGATTTGAGTCAATACAGAAGGATGCTACGGATATTGTGGACTGAGCATACAAGCAACGACGAGGTGTTAGAAAGAATGGCAACAAAAAGGAAATTGATGCTGAGCATCAGGAAGAGACAACTGAAGTTCCTGGGACATGCAATGAGGAAGAAGAGCCTGGAGAACCTGATACTGACTGGACATATAGAAGGAAGGAGAGACAGAGGAAGGCAGCGGATAACATATTTGTAGGGCCTGATCAGGTGGATGACGGAACGGGGGTTGCTAGGAGCAACAGGAGCAAACATACTAAGAGCCACAAGGAATAGGGAGACATCGAGAGCCATGATCGCCTACGTCCTGAAGGGACAGGGCACATAGAAGAAGAAGATAAGAGATGGCAATTGACTTTGCATTTAAATTCTTGGAGACTGTAGCTGTCAGGGAAGCAAGTATACAGAAGGGAATTCCACAGACAGGAAGTGTGAGCAAAGAAGCTGATAGAGTGGAAGATGTGGTTACATTTGATGGGTTTCACTGTAAGAGAGTGGGACCTAGCCACTAGTCTAGTATTTTGACTAAATTCAAGTAGAGGGGCTACCAGGGAGCTAAGCTAATTGGAACAGAAGCCATGAAAGTATTTCTAGAAGAGACAGAGGGAAGCCACATTACGTTGGTAAGAAAGTAACTGGAGTTGAGCTACCAGGTCGAGATCAATTACATTGTATTCTTCATTGGATTTTGTCAAGAAACATGAGATGAATAGCAGGGACACCCAACCAGATATGACAGTAGTATTCAATGCACAGGCAGATGGTAGCAAGATGGAATTAAATGAGAAAAACTTCTTGGCCCTACAGAGGGAACCAACTTTCCAAGCAGCAGGTTTAGCTATGTATTCAATGTAGTCACTCTACTTGAGTTTGGCTGATAGATTTAGGCTGAGAAGGAGCCTAGCCTGATCCATTCTGATGGAGGGTAGGAGCAGTTGTCTATGGTGGCTAAAGGATAGCAGCTTTATTTTAGAAGCATTAAAAATTTACAAGCCATTTCTTACCCCAGTCCACCACAGTTTGAAGGTCCTTTTCAAGATCAGCAGTGAAGCTTGCTTTGTCAACCTCGGCAGGTTCAAGGTGAAAGGAAATGGTTGTGATGTCAGCATAAATGCCTACTTGGGATCTGATTACATCAGGGAGATCTTTAATTAACATCAGAAACAGCATAGGACAAAGAATAGAGCCTTGAGGGACGCCTGCATTTGTATGGTAGTATCTGGAAGTATGCCCATTCATTACTACTTTCATTATGCAATTAGAAAGGAAAGATTGGATTAGGTCAAACAATCGTCCAGTTATACCATAGCTATGTAGCTTGCATGGAAGGCCAGCATGCCAGACTCTGTCAAATGCTTTGGAGATATCTAGTGCAACAGCTCGAGCTTCGTCATTCTTATTGAGAGCCTGGTATATATACATTTTAGCTGTGAATGTCTGAACTGTTGGAACTAATAAATTCAGTCTGTTTGAACTTTTTCCATGAAAATAGTGATATAGGTAATAAGAGGCTTGAGACATTTTATCTGTGGGAAATGGGTTATAGGACAAAAAATGTGTCAGAGTTTATCAAAATCATTCCAGGGAGAACCAAAGTTACAAATTACTCTCCATCAGTCAGTTAAGTGCCATACACAAAACACACTTGGGCGATCATGTCTCGAAAGAGACATGACTGACTGGGCAGAAGATTATCCCACAGTAGGTTGCCATTGCTTTCTGCAGTAGACTGGTTGCCGACCAAGGCTATAGAACCCAATCTGTCCTGTTATTTAAACCATAACTGGAAGGAAGAGATTAATTAATACCTTACCCAAGGGTATTTGCGCGTAAGTGAATACAATGAATTCAACTGGAATTCAAACTCGGCTCCCCGATTTCTCATTCCGAGCCGATATCCACTGCACCACAATGCACATCCTACTCTCCATACTCTCCATACTCTCCATACCATAATAATGGATATTGGCTCAGAATGAGAAATCAAGGAGCAGAGTTCGAATTCCAGTTGAATTCATTGCATTCACTTACGCACACATACCCTTGTGAAAGATATTATGTTTCATAGTCAGCAGTAATCAGTTAAAAATGATTTCCTGACCTGTACATGTCCACTGCTTGAAAATGAAGCATTGAAGATATATATTTTCAAGTCTTTTTTCTATGTGGACCAAAATGGATATGTATAATTGTTTCTGGATTTATATTCCCCACATACTCCAGAAGTTTTGAATTACCAATGATGCAAATTACTTTCTAAATCATTGCCAACAACCTACCATGATAGTGAGCTGCAGGCATTTCACAAAAAAAATTTCTTGTGGAAGATGTTTCCAGATCGATACTTGTATATTATTTAAAAATTGACTATTAAGGAACTTAACTGAGAAAAGTTTGCAAAACTCTCAGGATTTTTTTGTCTATTAATGCAGTTGCCTGCTGTTTTCTCTGCTAAATGTTGAATGTTTTAACAAGTGGCTTTCTTCTGGCTACTCTCCTATAATAACTCATGAAATGAAGATACTATGTAGTCATACTATGCCAATTTTGACATACTATTTTGATTTACCCTCTTCTACCTTATGCCATTTAAAGTCTTTTGGTAAGTTTTCTGTAACTTAATTGCTGCACAGAGTGGGAGTGATTGGCTCTATTCCTAAGCACTGTGAGTCAGTTAAGTGTCATATGTGATACACACTTTGACAATCATGTCTTGAAAGAGACATGACTGACTGAGAAAAAGAGTTTTCCTGCAGTAGGTTGCCATTACTTTCTGCAGTAGGTTGGTTGCCAACCAAGGCTACAGTACCCAATCTGTCCTGCTATTTAATCCATAGCTGGAGGAAGAAGAGATGGATTCATACCTTTCCCAAGGATATTTGTGCATGCAGCAAATTGAACTGGAATTTGAATTCGGCTCTCCAATTTCTCATTTTGAGGTGATATGCATCTGCACCACAATGCACATCCTAGCCACAGTACACTGTAAAAAGAATTGTTTTTTTTTATCAGCATATTCCTTCCCTAAGACAAGCATGTCTTCCTACACTAATGACTTACAGTTGTGGTATTCTCAAAAATCTATTGTAGAAACACATTTCTGTCTCCTCTTCATCCGTGAGAAAAATGTCTAGTGCTGACATCCATATGAGAGGATTGATGATGTAGCATTTCAAGACTTATTTTTTGCTTGTTAATACTTTTCTGCTTGTTAATACTTTAATTAGCTTTTACAAGACATCTTTCATTATTTCAAAGAGCCTTCTGATTTTGATGTCTCATTTTGCAACAGATGTTAAAACACTTTCTATATATATAAATTTCTGTACGAGCTTGATTTTGGTATCTTCAATTCATCACTAACATTTTGGCCCATTTCTCTTGTGATAACCACATATTTTGTCTTCTTATTGTTTACGGTTAGTGCTTTCTTCTTCATCAGAATCAAATAATGCTATCTAATTACTGATGTCAGTAATATATATGCATATATTTTTAGTGGATTCTCATATTTAAGTAGACACTCTGTTTAGTTATAAAACACTATATTGATTTATTATCATCTTTTGGCCTGAATATTTGAGAAAGCTTAGAGAAAAATATGTGCTTTCCAGCAGACAAAAATTTAAAAAAATGTTTAATAAATAAATGGAGCATCTATGTAAATATGAGTATCCACAAAAAATAATGTTTAAGTTATAAAAATCTGTCAGATTAATAAATAAAAAATCTATTCCTCTTTCTTTACACATATATATTTACCTTCTTACAATTATTACATCCACAGTCCAGTTGATTTTGAAAGGTTTAGAAAAAGATAATGGTGTGGGCAAGAATGAATTTTAAACTGACAAAATCGAGATCATCAGTATTGATGCGAGGGATTGTGATAGAAAAGTTTTGTTTCAAAATTGCAGGAACTTTCAATTGGAGTAGATAGACTAAACTATCGCCCGGTTCACACTCCACCCACATCTATTGAACAGGCTCATCCCTTGTTCCCTGTTTAGGATGTGGTTTCTGACTTTCTCTTTTCCAATCTTTTCACTCTTATGTAGCCCCCTGCGCATCAGTGGCATTACTGCCTTGGTCGGGGTGATATGATTAAAAAAAAAAAAAACTATTATCCTGTCATTAAAAAAAAAAAACTTGTCAAGTGTCTGGGAAAAATTTTCAGTCCAAATTTAAGAGATACTAATACTTTTCAGACCTCAAAGTAATGTTAAATAAAGTGGACAAATCAGATCTACCAGATTGTTTTAAGTCATGGATTTACCAACATACCATTCTGCCCAAGATTTTGTGACCGCTGATGTTATATGAAGTGGAATTGACAACAGTTGAGAAAATGGAGAAAAAAGTGAACAGATACTTGAGAAGATGGCTCAGCTTACCAAGAAGTTAAAGCACTGCAGCTCTGTATGGAGTTTCTAATGGATTGAAAATTCCCTTCAGAGGATTAGTGGAAGATTTTAAAGTGGTGAAGA
Source organism: Ascarosepion bandense (assembly GCA_037127315.1). Lineage (NCBI taxonomy): Eukaryota > Metazoa > Mollusca > Cephalopoda > Sepiida > Sepiidae > Ascarosepion > Ascarosepion bandense. Next base: position 1,507,933 of record JBBBDQ010000596.1, on the reverse strand, counting down.
CAAGGATGGTGACCCAGTATAGAGATTCAAAGGATCCTAAAGTTGCAAAGGATCCTAAAGTTGAGGTTCGAACTGGGAGAAAGTGGAAAGCATCACACGAGTTCAGTACAACAGAACAAAGATTGAGACAAAAAACACCAGCTGGAACAGTAGCAGTGGGCAGATCAGGCCTAAGTTACTGTTCCAGTCAACGAGGGAGGGAAAGGAATGATCATAAATTCTGTCTTCAATCAGAAGTGGAGCAGGGGTGGAGGAAATTAAAACAAGCAAAATGGTGACTTTAGATCAACAGGGGCCCTCAACAAGATGGAGTAACCTAGAAAAAAGGAAGATATTATGGATAGATCTCTGGTACACAAATCCCAGTAACACAAGCTTCCTAGTGCAGGCAGTATATGATACACTGCCTAGCCCGGCAAACCTCCACACGTGGGAAAAGAGTGAGTCTCCACTTTGTCCCTTGTGCCAGAAGAGAGGATCTCTCCAATACATATTAAGCAGTTGCCTCAAGGCACTCAGTGAGGGGAGGTACCAGTGGTGCCATGATACAATTTTAGGAGAATTTGCAGCAATAAAATCAAGGAGTTTAAAAGGAAATAGATATGAAACAAATAAGAAGATGCTCAATTCTGACGAAGCCGGGGAAAAAGTAAAGACAAAGGAGAAGAAGAAAACATCCCCCCTCAGCTCTGCCTAGGGTCACCGGGGAGAGGGGGTATGATGTTGAAAGACCCGAAACCCCTAATGAACATAGGCAATTGAGAGTTGATATAGGCAAGTGGCTTAAATTTCCAGTGGAAATAATGCAAACTTACTTTCGTCCAGATATGGTTATTTACTCAGAAAACACCAAGCAAGTCATCATGTTAGAATTAACAATCCCATGGGAAGAAAATATGGACTAAGCCCACAAAAGGAAGCTTGCAAAATTACAGATTCTAGAGAAATTTGCTTCTCTCTCTCTCTCTCTCTCTCTCTCTCTCTCTATCTATCTATCTCTCTCTCTCTAACACACTGCTTATTTACTGGTAGCCAACATAAACTGGAAAATCAGAGCAAATCTGGTATGACTTTAGAAATTTTCTCAACTTTCAGTGGTCTGCACGTGGTAAGATTGAATTTTCTGCTAATTTATTCAACCATATTTGTTTTTATTCATTTAATTTTGGGACTAAATTCTACTAAATTGTTGGTTTAAAGGCCGTTTTGACATTTACTAAGTTGAAACTTAGTAAAAAAAAAGATTTATTTTATTTTCACGTCTATTGAACAGTTGAAGAGGCTCATCCCTTGTTTCCTGTTTAGGATGTGGTTTCCGGTTTTTCTCTTTTCCAATCTTTTCACTCATTTTTTTTTTTTTTTTTTTCAATTGGAGTAGACAGACTAAACAATTGCCTGGTTCACACTCCACCCACATCTATTGAACAGGTGAAGAGGCTCATCCCTTGCTTCCTGTTTAGAATGTGGTTTCCAGTTATTCTCTTTTCGAATCTTTTCACTCTTACGTAGCCCCCTGCACATCAGTGGCGTTTTCGCCTTGCTTGGGGTGATATGATTAAAAAAAAAAAAAAAAAAGAAGACGCAGTTGGCGAGCCCAGTGCAAACTGATTGCAAATGGTTGCAGAGGCTTTGCTGGGTGGTCTCTATGTAAGATGTTGCTAAAATTAGGTGTAACATGTTTGGCAAAAGACAAAGCTATTTGCTCAGTTACATTGGCAGTGGAAGAGGCTTAGAGATTTCTTTGGTTGAAGAGATCAAGTTAGTGGCAGTCAGTTAGGAAATGAAAAGAAAAGGCGGTGTACATATATATATTTTTTTTAATTTTTTTTTTTATCTATTTATATATACATTTAAAGAAATTTTCTTTTCTAAATCTTCATCTTGTTTTTTTTTGGTCGGGTCTTGGGTATGACCTAAAACTACATACAGCAATGGAAGCTTGATTAGGGGACAGAATTAGGGTACCTCGAAGCATTGTTACCTATGGGTGATCCTTGGCTAGGATCTAGCACCTGTTTGACCCCTGTTAGGGTTACAGCATTTTTCTTTTTTTAACATTGCCTGAATATTAACATGAATGAAAATGGGAATAAGTGTAAGCGGAATGTGATGTTTGAGTGCATTCCTCTGTGTATGCGAGTGTATGTATGTGTCTTGGGGAGGGGAATCAAATCTGCATTTATCACTTCAAGCCAAGCATGCTGCTACATTCACGACCATAGATAGACAGAAAATTGAGTCTCAATTTCCTTCCTTTTTTATGGAAGAGTGTACATTACTGGTAAACCGGAAGTCATCCGCAATTGGACAATAAACAGCCAAGAAGTGTCATATGGTGTGCATTTTTGAAGATGGAAAGAGTTGTAGCTGACAGGAAGTACACAAGTCAATACATGATCAGTATCACCTGGGTCACCAAGGAAAGTGGGTATGATGTTGAAAGACCTCAAACTCCTAATGAACATTGGCTAGAAACATCACTGATGATGTGTACTGAAGCATCAAATAGATGTATTTTACAAAATATATATATGTATATATTTATCATTGATTATTACTTTAGAAGATGTGAAAACTACAAACTACTACAAAATTGTACATTCAAGGAATAATGTCTCATCAGGTAATTAATAATGATGGTAAAAAACATTTTATTTAAAAAAAAATTTAAAAGCACCACTTCCCTCTATTTTTGGAATTTTTTCACTCATTTTGGAAACAATAAAGGAAGAAAAGATACAAAAATAATGGGAAGTGATGTTTTTTAAATTTTTTTTCAAATAAAACGTTTATTACCGTCATTATTAACTACCTGATGAGACATTGTTCTTTCAATGTTGAAACAAAATGTACGGTTTTGTAGTAGTTTGTAGTTTGCACATGTTCTAAAGAAATAATTAATAAATATTCATTGCTCTATTTTTATATTGAGCACTGTTTTAAATTAATGTTTTGACTTTTGACCTTTGCAATTATTTTCTTTGTTCTTATTCATTTGTTTATATATATATATATATATATATATATATATATATATATATATATATGTGATACAGCAAAACAGATCTGTCTGTGGATGACTATATATATATATATATAAACATGTTACGGAAATTAACGAATTTTAACGAAACTTGGTTATAAGCAACCGACAATTTGTAATGAATTATTTTTTAACATTATTTTTACCAATACTCGTATTTAAGTAGATATCCTGTTTTTAATTAAACAGTATTTTTATATTTCTATCTACCGGCCTGATTATTTACGATAAATTTTTATTACGAAAATGTGTGCTACCCAGCAGGATTCGAACCTGCAACCCCTATTACATAGGCGAAGCATACCGTTTGATCTGGTACTGTCTTGACCACTTGACCATGGATAGCCTCTTGATCAGACGAGGTTTTATCATGCTTATATAACACAATTTTCGATTTTTACCGCAAACAAGCATATCTGCTCTGAAATGTATCGTAATGTCAACAAAAGAGGCTATCCATTTATCACAAATAATCAGGCTGGTAGATAGAAATATAAAAATACTGTTTAATTAAAAACAGAATATCTACTTAAATACGAGTATCGGTAAAAATAATGTTCAAAAATAATTAATTACATATATATATATATATATATATACATATATATATATATATATATATATATAGTCATCCATCAGTATAGTTAGACTCCATGATTTGATTATCTGAATATTTCTTTAAAAAAAATAAAGATATGTTGTTGACAATAAAACGTATGCAAAATAGCTTTTATTTTCCTCTTATGAAGTTGATTTTTATTTTTTGCTGTTAATAGTTTTTATGTTAAATGAGTTTTTTGCATTCTCTACTAAACTATCACCAAGAAATATTTTATAAGCTAAACATGGAAGTGTCATTGTCTTTATAAGCAAACAAAGAACTTTGCAGAAAATAGTTTTCTTTTGAAAACAAGTTACTGAGTAAAAAAATTGAAATTATCTTTCACTTACAAAACTGATAATATCACAGATAAAGCATATTTCATAACGAAAGTAACATATTTGCAGCCAAATGTTTCACTACAAAAATATAAAGTACTGATGATGTATATGATTATTTTTGGATTTTTCTAAAATCTTCTATGTGAGTAATTTTGAGTTCAATTCCTTGGCTCAGTCATGCAGACTTAAATTCAGTGGAAACAAAGCAAAAAATAACTGAGCAGTATGAAATAAGAAATGAATGATATATTCTGAGACATTCCCTAGAACAAGAACAGGCTGCCTCCATATATTAAATAAGGGTTCAGTTCAAAATTCTCTGACACCCAGATTGACAAGCACCTGAAGGTTGCAGGGTACACCAGCTGAAACTTCATTATAATAGCAATAACAATGAGGATGATCATCTGAGTGCAAATAATGAAAATGACAATAACTTTTCACATAAGTTGTGCATATCATGCAACCTGTTCACAAGCCTAAATATATTTGTATCTTCTTGTCAAGTTCAATGACTGATTCATTGGTTAAATATGTGTGTGCCATGTTCAAGCCATACACGAGTTGGAAAAGCTTGTTTTTTTTTTCTCCCCCAAAAGTAGATTTGGTAGGTAGGTGGGTATGAAATTTGACATGACCAAAAACTTACTAAGAATCATCGAGGCATCATGGAGAAATCTTTTGAAAATGTTCTTTCAGATTTGGTCAATGAACAACTGCATTCTCAACATCATCTCTCATGGGTGACTGATAAAGTTTAAAAATAAAACAAAAAATTTTGTTTTGGAGGAATTTTATTACTATTTTTTACACAATACAATGCCCAAACTCCACTCAAAGTAGAGGGTTACTAAATGAGACTGATGTCAGTACAGCCAGAGAAGAAGCAAAAAATGCATATTATGAGGACATGTAGCATAGGTTACAGTTAACCCAAGATGTGAAGAGGTTCAAAACGTATCCTTGATTAAAATCTAGCAAAATTTTTTAAGGTATTATGAAAGAGATTAGTTGATTAACTTATATTTTATATTCTAGATGTAGCAATACAAACTGATATTTTATTAATTCAAGACAGATGGCTTTAAAAGCCATTTTGGGAAAGATTTCTAAGACAAATTTTCCTTGTGCACCCATATGTCAAAAGGAAAGAGAATTTTACTTTCTATCCAAAAACCATTCTGATTCATCAGTAAAGTTCAAGTGAACTATTTCCTTATCAGTTTGTTCTTTGCAAAAGCTTTTGGAAAGTTTTAGAAAAAAAAAAGCTCCAATCAAATAGTTTTAACCTGTAACGTATCCATCAAGAATGACAGACTGATAAATTCTTGCTGATGAGTACCTCATTGAGACATTTACACTCTTCTCCAGCCAACTATGGGTTGAATAGCAGGACAGATTGGGTTTTATAGCCTTGGTTGGCAACCAGTCTATCACAAAAAGAAACAGGAACCTACTGCAAAAAAATCTTCTGAATGCTCTCTTCCAAAATGCATTGAGTCAGCAGGGAAGAGTAAGCGCATAAAAAGAACATGAGAATAAATATCCCATATTGATGTGCAATCTGCAAGATTATGAAGTAAGTAGCATTGCACAGGGGGAATCTTACTTTATATACATATATATATATATATATTACAAAAAAATGAAAAAACATGTACATTAAAACCCACTGTTCAAGCATTTACTTTTATAAAGAGTGCTCGATACAAAGTAGAGCTTAATATTGTAATTTTGTTATACAATGGTTTATAAAAGCATAATATCACTACACAAAAATTTTCATGTTTCAGAACAATATTGTTCTTCCAGCCTGAAGAAGAACAGTATTGTTCTGAAACATGAAAATTTTTGTGCAGTGAAGAACAGTATTGTTCTGAAACATGAAAATTTTTGTGCAGTGATATTATGGTTTTATAAACCATTGTAATAACAAAATTATAATATATATATATATATATATATATATATATATATATATATATATATGTGTGTGTATGTGTGTGCGTGTGTGTGTGTGTGTGTGTGTGTAAAATTGTGTATTGGGGTAGTAATCCCTCTTTTATATATGTTTCATTAAAAATGACTAACAAGGTACTATGGTTAAGTTTTTAATTAAATTCTTCTTATATTTATAGTTTTCTTCTTTTCTGGATATAAACTAAGTAGAAATTGTTTGAATGCTCTGTATGCCCGAGCAGTTATGGCTGTACTTGATAACGGTTAAAAGTATAGCTGAAAGCATTCAGACGTACAGAAAATTTGGACTATTTCTACATAATTTATGTCCAAGAAAGAAGAAAGTTATAAGAACACAAGAAAAATTAAATGGCAAACAACCACAGTACCTTGTCAGTCATTTTTAATGAAAACTTATATATATATATATGTGTTGTGGTGCAGTGGATATCGGCTTGGAACGAGAAATCGGAGAACCGAATCTGAATTTCAGTTGAATTCCTTGCATTCACTTATGTGCAAATACCGTTGGGAAAAGTATTAATCCATCTCTTCCTTCTAGCAGTGGGTCAAATGACAGTGCAGATTGGGTTCTATAGCCTTGGTTGGTAACCAATCTACCGAGAGAAAACCTTCTGCCCAGTTAGCCATGTCTCTTTCGAGACATGATCACCTATAGCACTTAACTGACTGATATATATGTGTGTGTGTATTTAAAATTTAGTATGTGTTTGTGTGAATGTATGTGGGTGGGAATAATGAAAATATGTTAACCTTTTTCTCATCTCTTCTTAATAATTGCTTAATTCAAAGGACTATTTATTTTTTTCCTCACATTTATCAAAAGGTGAGACATTTAATTTGAGAAAATTTATTTCATTCATTACATGAAAAAAAATTAATTCCTGCATTAAAGATCTTGATATATATCACATAAAATTATTGGCCTATTATCAAATAGACTGCAATAAATTAACATGCAAAATTTTTCAAAAAATGAACATCTGAGGTTTTTATTTTCCTTTTTGGTTTTAGAGGATTGGATTAAAAGACAAAGTGACATATAAAATTCCTTTCATATATTAAGCATTTTGTAATTTTTTTATTATTTGCCTGGGATTTATTTAACTCTGGTAAAAGTGTAAGGAGACAAAAGGAATTGATCAACAATCTTAAATTACTCATAATATTATATATTCCGAAAGAAACAAAGCCCTTTTTACTTTTCAGACCTCCCAGTCAATTACATATTCATCCGTTGTACCTTTTGGGAGGTTCAGTTTAATTTTCATAATTGCTTTTGACAGCTTCACACAAACCCTTCAGAACTTTACTAATTAACTACAATGTAAAAAAAAAAATAAAAATGTTCCAAAAATACAAACTCTCTGCATGATTTAACCTTTTCAGTATTTCAAAATTTCCAACTCAAATTTTTCTCTTTATTTTCAAGTTATTCTTCTTTTTCTGTTTTTTACTATTTCTGAACTAGATTAAGCAAAACATTATTTTCCCTTTGTGCAATTACTACTTCTCTTATTCCATTCTAGTCACGAAGCAGGTTAAAATTTAAAAGAAAGAAAAGTATGCATATATTTTCTACTTTATTTCAGTTTCTTTTTAGTGGATAGCACAGTGGTTAATCAACACAACTGATGGTCTTAATATTCACAGTTTCAGATGAATATAATGTGTGAGTCAGAGCCATAATTCAGAGAAAAGCATTCTCTGTTTTCAACATAATACAACATCTTAAATATTCCCATGATGCATTATTTAACTCTTGAATAAATTTTTGAAAGCACTCATGCATTCTTGTATATGTATATACTGGTGGATGAATGCACAAAATTCTAAACAAAAATATGGATGGAAGTAATTAAAAATATTTCCAGGGTATTGCTATTTATAAAATTTCAGATTTTATTATTAAATTTTCAGAATATGCTTATATTTATATAAGAAATATATCATGTGAGTTTCAGCATTTAATATCTATCCTTATTAAAATTATTCATAATAAATTGTTTTATTATGCAAACAAAAGAAACAAAATTTTGATGAACAAAATATCCTATACACTAGAATATATTATTTTGTATGAAATTATGTGTTAATAAAGAACTTTCATCAATCTTTTAATCATTGATTTTGTTACCTTTTTTAATATTTCAAATTTAACCTGACCTGCAGCAGTTTTATTGTTTCAAAGATTTTCTTTTGCTTAATTATTGTTTGCCTTTCTCATATATATTTCTTTTGATCATGGTTTGCTCCATAAGATTAATATAGTAATATCTATAGTAATATCTATAGTAATTATATATAAATTATATATCTATAGTAATATCTATAGTAATTATATATAAGATAATATATGTGCATTAATTTGATGTCTTTGAAATCTTTTGTTTTTGGCAAGGTGGGCAATAGCTTTGCAGAATCAGAAAGACCATTGCTGTGTATAAATATACTCTATAGCATACAGCTTATTGTGACCTGTACCACTTAAAAAATGATCTTATCCATGGACTTATGAAAGGATTAGGAAACAGAAATATATTGTTAGAAACAAAGGAAAGAGCACTGAATTGTTACGTAATATCAGTCCTTCTCTATAACAGTGAATATTGGACAATCTCTTCACAGTTGATGAAGAGACTTGAGGGAACAGAAATATGGTTCTACAAAAAGATGCTGACGATACCATGGACCGAACATGTGAGCAATGACAAAGTTCTAGAGACAATGGCAACAAAAATGACACTTATACTTAACATCAGGAAGAGACAGCTGAAATTTCTGGGGCACATAACTATTTAACATTTGTCTTTTTACCTTCCCTTGAACTCCCTGTCCTGTGATCCATTTACACAAGCTCATTAGGTGCTTCTCTCTGTCCTTCAATATGTTCCCTGAGCATCAAATTTTCGAATGATTTAAGCATTTACTATTTAAGCATTTATGGAAAACCCTTTCTTCTGGTGGAATGATGTGTAATGTGATTTTTAGTAAGAGGCAAAGACAGTCCAACTTTGGTAGATTGGTTCCAAGAAGACTGTAGAAATTAACATTACCACACATAATGATTGGCAGTAGAAACAGGGGAACAATATCTAAACTTATTTATAAATGGAACTTTGTGTGTGTGTGTATTCATTACCTATAGACTCCAAAACGGCTGAACCAATTTTCTTTAAAAGTTACACAGCTATACTATAAGCGTCTGTGAGTGTTCTTAGCTAGGGTTTGTGTCAAGGTACTCCCGATAAATATCGAAAATCGATAATCGAAAAAATCAGGTTATAGAAGGAATGGTCCGATTCTAATCAAATTTGATACACTGATAGACAAAGACATAAGAAACGATATTCAGAAGTTTCAAGGTTGCAGTTCTTACAATAGTGCAGAAAATTCATAATATATATATATATATATATAAAAGGCAAGATGTTTGTGTGTGTGTCTGTTTATCTGCCTTATTGTCTGTATTTTTTCAGCCCTTTTATTTTAGTTTTTGTTTCGGGTTTGGCTCTAAGTAGGTATAATTGTAGTTCTTAGTCCCAGTCATGATACCATTTACTCAGAAGACTTATTTAGCCTTCAAAATTCAGTTTACAATGAAAAAATTATTTGATATCGATACCAGGAAATCAAAATTTGACTTACATCCATTCATTTTTCTTTCAGTCTACAGCTTTGTTTTAACTGGAAACAACTATTGCTTTTTAGTGTTTCATGCCAATGTCCAAAGAGTCTGAGCTCCAGGACCATGGATTAGTTTTAAAGCTTTCATTACACCCAAGCAGTGCCAGGCTTTACTTCTACTATGTATATAATTGTGAGTGTTTGTTTGTATGCATTTAACACTATTTGCTTTTTTTCTATATACTGTGTCCTATCAGCATGTGGGTGATTGGGACTTTCCACAGTTTTCTATCCTTTGCAACTCTTACCAATATTTGTCTTTTTATCATCCTTCCAACTCCCTGTCCTGTGATTCATTTACATAAGCTCATTAGGTGGGTCACTCACTGCTTCTCTCTGTCCTTCAATATATTCCCTGAGCATCAAATTTTCAAAGCCCTAATTCCTCATTATGCATGAAGTTGTTGTATCAGTTTCTTGTTTTTATTTTCATTAAAACTCTCTTCTTACACACATCCTCCATTTATAATATTCTCAGCATCCTTCTGTAGAACCACATCTTCAAGCTTCCTCTTTATCTATGAAGAAGCTGTCCTGCATTCAATCCCACTATAAGAAGGTTGATATTATATAGCAGATCAACACTCCTTTTCTTATTTCTAACAAAATTTTCCTGTTTCTTAATTGACAGATATTTGAATTTCTGTGCTTATTTGATTTTAACATTGGTAGCTCACATCATGGGCTTTTTCTCTTGCAGACAACCATCTGTAAAAAAAATGATTTTTCTATATAACACATTGAAACTTAAAATGTGAAGTATAAATGCGAGATTTGAAAATGAACTTGACACATTTCCTGTCTAGCAGTAACATTTAACTCCACAAGAAAACAGGCTTATTTCTCATAGCGCACTTTTAAAATGATTGGCAGTAGAAACAGAGGAACAATAAATTAAAGGCAGATCATTTTTTTTCTATTTTCTATACTTTTCATGTTCTATGTTTTTCTTTTTTCTGAAAAGTATAGAATGTAAAATATCTCCAGCTATGAACATAGATTTATTGAGTGGAAATCTACCAAAATAATGAACTGAATTGTATAGGGGAAGCTTAAAGACATCTTGGAAAATCTCTTGAAAAAGAAGCACATCACCTGACTATAATTTAGAATTGTTTTGAGTTGCATATTATATATGTTTTTTTTTTCTGCTTCTTATTATTAATTGTTGGAGGCAGTTTTAAGTAAAGGGATAGGTAAACAGAGAGATTCACACAGGAGCTGACTATGAAATCTTTTTAATTTAAAATAGTAGAAATCAAAATGTTTTTTTGCTTTCTTTATAAATGCTCAACCTCATAAGAGAATTGTGTGTAATGGTTTGAAAATATAAAATTGTCCACAGATTTTAATAAACTCTGCAAATGTCCCTATTTAATTTCTTTCATTTTTTAAATTTTTCAGGTTTAAGCATCTGAGAATTTCTATGAAATTGGTTAACTGAAGAACTGCTCGGTGTTTTTTAGACTGAGCTACTTTTTGTAAATAATAATATTCATTTTATTTTCAGTATGAGTCAAACTCACAACAAGCATGGAACATTGTCACATTATATGTGGCTGGGTATGTGGCTTGAAAAGGTGCTTCAGAATTAGTTTGCCTGCTGTGTGGTAATGTTAATTTCCACAGTCTTCTTGGAACCAATATACCAAACTTGGACTGTCTTTGTCTCTTAATAAAAATCACATTACACATCATTCCACCAGAATAAAAGGTTTTCCTTAAATGCTTAAATAGTAAATGCTTAAATGTTAAATAGTACAATGCACATGGTCTTGATTGACTGTTTTTATTGCTCTTAGTAGAAAAACAATACTAATGATTTATTAATGAAAGTGGAACTTACAGCCATATAAATTGAAACACCAATTCTTGTACATAAATTGAACTTAAGAAAAGATCAAGCCTGGTCAGTACATAGATGATTAACCATTTGGAAATACCATTCGTTTTAACCTTGTAAGTGTAGGTGAGGTAATAGATAATGGCTTGAAATTGTAAATCAGAGAGCCTAATTCCAATTCCATTTGGGTTGATTGTATTCACTTTTACAAAATACCCTTGGGGAAGGCATGAATCCATCTTTTCTCACCCTCATGGGTTATTTAGGAGGTCTTGTATTTGTAAATCATTATTATTTCTAAAAACTTCTTATAATCTTAAAAAATATGTTTGGCTTTAAATAACCTGCAAAAGATTGATAAACCACAGAAAATGAATGAATCAATCAATCAATGATTCTTCTTTTTTGTGATAACCAATGTCAATCTCAATTTGCAACTTGCAACTGTCAATTGGCTTTATCAAATATATTATATTTCAAATAACACGTGCATCTGTTCATTGGTTAGATCTTTCTTTCTTTTCATAATCCTTAAACTTAATTTCTTGTTCTTTCTTTTACAAACGCAATTCTAGAACCATCTTGCAAGGCAATCCAGAAAATATGTTAATTCTAATAAAAATTTCAATCAAGACTTTGAACATTTTAGCACAAAGCTATTTCTTAAAATTAATTTTGAGATCTCTTTAGTAGTTAAAGAAATTATTAAACCAATAACCTTATTAATATGAACTAACCTGTGTGTAAGATCTCAAAAAGGATTTATTGAGTAAATGGTATAAAGATTATATAATGGCAGACAATTTTTTTATTAGAAGGAGAAATATATTGATAATTATGGCTGTATGTAATACCAGTTGTATTTGAATCTGGTAACAACAAGACTAATATTTACACTTAGAAAGGGAAAACTGAAGTTTCTGAGAAAGATAATGAGGAAAGATGGCCTAGAGAATTCAACATTCATAAAATATATTGAAAGCAAGAGAAGTAGGGAAAGAAACTAAGAAATAGCCTTCTTGGTGAATTTGAGTGAATGGATAGCAGAACAAAGAATAATGGGGAAGTGTCAAAAGTTACTTAAAGTAACAATGCTACTTTGTGGAACAAACACTTGGAAAAATGTTTCCCAATCACGACAATCAACTTCTTCAAGTCTGGGGTCAGTTGTCATTTCTCCTACACATTTCAAGTCTGGGGTCAGTTGTCATTTCTCCTACACATTTCAAGTCTGGGGTCAGTTGTCATTTCTCCTACACATTTCAAGTCTGGGGTCAGTTGTCATTTCTCCTACACATTTCAAGTCTGGGGTCAGTTGTCATTTCTCCTACACATTTCAAGTCTGGGGTCAGTTGTCATTTCTCCTACACATTTCAAGTCTAGGGTCAGTTGTCATTTTCTCCTACACATCCTCATAACCTACACTTAGTTTCTGCTGTTACGTCCATAAAACAATATAATTATTCTCTTGAATCTTATATTGCATGAATGTTTAATAAACAAAAAACTTAAAGGAAGACAGGAAATTGTGAAGAGCCATGTTTGCATTCATCCTGAAAGCACTTGGTATATAAAAGAAGATACATATATAGGCAGGTTTTCACCTTTTCCTATCACTGTCTGTTACTCTTTATAATGATGTAATTGTTCACTCAGTTCTTTTAAGACATTAAGTAAATTAAATATCTGTCTGAATTAGGTTGTCTTTTATTCACTAAATGTTTACCCTATACAAGGCCCAAGAGCCACTCAAGGTAGGTGGATACTGATTCAGACATCTCTTGCAAATTTGCTGCATATTACTCAAGCATGCTGAAACTTATAAGAACCACTGAAGACCGAATTGACTTGATAAATCAGAGCTGTGTCTATGGCCAAACATGGCTGCATATTCCCTGCAAAGGAAAAGAACAACCCTTAGGGAAAAAGGGCTGACAACTCATCAAGTTTGGTCCCTTGAAACAAGGGCCGTTACTCATGTCTTGTTCAATATTTAACATGAGGTACCCAAAAAAGAAAATGGAAGCTTCACATGTCATACTTTTAACACAGATAGATCTCAGGGTCTGATACACTCTCATGAGAATCTCTTTTAACTTATGTAAATCTTAACTGGATTGCTATGCAATCTTCAATATGGCAGTGAATGTTGGACAATATCAACAAAGATGAAGGGAAAACTTGAGGCAGCTGAAATGATGGGAGGATTTAGGTCATTTCTGGAACCACTAATTTTTAGTCATAAATTGTATACATGACTTTCACTTGAAATATGAAGTGTAATTGAATGGTGCAGTGGATATGGATGCATATTGTGGTGCAGTGGCGATCGACTTGGAATGATAAGTCGGGTTGCAGAGTTCGAATTCCAGTTGAATTCAATGCATTCACTTACTCACAAATACCCTTGGGAAAGGTATTAATCCATCTCTTCCCTTCAGTTATGGGTTAAATAACAGGACAGATTGGGTTCTATAGCCTTGACTAGCAACCAGTCTACTACAGAAAGCAATGGCAACCTACTGTAGGATAATCTTTTGCCGTCAGTCATGTCTCTTTTGAGATATGATTGCCCAAAGCATGTATCACGTATGGCATTTAACTGACTAACTTGAGTCCCAGTAGATGTTCAAGGCAAGAAAAGAAAGAAGAGAGATAGAAAGAGGAAAGATACACTTGACAGGGACAAGGTAGTATTGTGATACTGAGGATTGCTGAAGAGTGATCAAACAAGAAAGAAAAGGAAAAAAAAAGAAAAGAGTCTACATGCTGGATGTTAATTATGGAAATTACAAGATGGATTGAAAAGTTGCAAAGAAAATTTAAAAAATGCATTGAAAAATCATGTTTAAAAATAAATCCAAGAAGAATAAAACCCAGTATTAACTAGACAGAATTTATTAACATTGAGTAAAACCAAGACCACCACACTTCCCTACTTCCCACTGATCAAAAAGAGACTATTAAACATTAATATTAATATTAATATTAATATTAAAAAGACTATTAAACATAGACTAAAAGATGTCAAGTAGAAGGAAGCATATGTTGTTGATAAAGAAAAACCCATTGATTGCCAGAATAGTATTTATGATTTCTCTGACCAAAAATGACCAGGAAAAAAACATCTGTTTTGAATCAGATACAATGAAGAGGTGCATTGTGGTGTGATCAATATTGGCTCAGAATGTGAATTCAGAGAGCTGAGTTTGAATTCTGGTTGAATTCGTTGCATTCATTTATGTGAAAATACTCATGGGAAAGATATTAATCCATCACTTCTCCCTCCAGCTATGGATTGAATAGCAGGACAGATTGGGTTCTATAGCCATGCTTTGCAAACAGTCTGCCACAGAAAGAAATGGCAGCAGACTGAAGTTAGCTGCTGTAAGAAGATGTAAGAGAGAGATTAGTTCTGCCCATACAGAGTGGTAGTATGAGATGTGATATAAAGAAAGTTGGAGTAAGAAAGGGTGATTTGCTTCCTCTGAACAATCTCAAAAAGAGATTGGACAACCCCGAATTTAGAAAACTTCTTGAGTAAAAATATTTCTAAAATATAGAATTTTAGAAAAAGGGTAGAATTCAACCAAATCCAAACCCTGGCACATCTCCACCCCCTGCCAGATGTAGAACTCCATAAAAGATGAAGGTTTTGGAGCAGAGAATAGAGAAGACACTGTGAGGTACACAAAGACTCCACACACTGCTTGCCAAAACCTCCTGACCAATATCTTCTGTAGACGCAGAAGATGGAAAAACTTCGGAGAGATCGAAAGAGCAGATCAGAAGATCACAGAAAATCAAAACTTAGAAATTTATGTTACTACCAAATGAGCTGCAGACTCTGAAGGCAATCTCAGTGTCATTTAATGATAAGTGGGAAGGGTTAAAACTGCTGTATACAACAAAACATATATAAAACAAATTGTTGTTACATTTTTAATATGAGTTAATTCTTTATTCAAAAGAATTTATTTTATTTGTTGTCTAACTCTCACCTGTTGGGCCAGTCATCACTTCAAGTTTGCTTCATCAGTGATCTTCTCACGCTCTGAGACCAAAAACATGTGGCAGAGGAGGGGATGGTTGTGAACAGACAAATGACAGCAAAGTTGAGTGAAACCATACAACCAACATGATACCAGCAGCAAAATGAGCAGTGTGTTAATGAGTGAGGAATCAGCTGGATGATAGTCATGGGAGCCTGAAGGAACTTGAAGACCAACATGGGTCTTAGGGTTATGTTATTGGTTACTATTGACTAGGATTAATATATTTGTTGCTGCTGACCAGTTTCAAAAGTGTTGAGCATTATAATATTATTGCTAGTGATGATTGGTTAGTTGTTTTGTTTTTATGGCATATCAACCTCGACGAGTCATTTTTTGCCAACTAAATTTTTTATTTATTTATTGCTGGTAATACCTTTTTCTTTCAACAATTTATTGTTCTTTTTATATAAGTTTTGTGTCTAGTAATACATTTTTCTTTTCAAGTATCAAGATTCATTGGGATTTGTTTTTAAGGGCAGGGTCCCCAAGTCCTACCCTTGTTATTTAACCCATAACTGGAGGGAAGGGACAGATTAATACCTTTCCCAAGGGTACCAGTGCTTAAGTGAATGCAGGGTATTCAACTGGAATTCGAACTTGGCTCACCGATTTCTCTTTCCAAGCCGATATCCACTGCACCACAAAGCATATTTGTCACTATACGCTTACAGCAGCTGGTATTCCCAAGCAGTCACCCATCTAAGTACTGACCATGCTCAACGTTGCTTAACCGGTGATCAAGCGAGAACCAATGCATTCAACGTGATATGGCTGTAAGACCTGCTAGTTATGAATGCAGTAGATAAATAGTAGAAAAAGCCACCAATTAAAGTGGAAAATACATATTCCTCTTTTATTTGTGAATTGTTTTACTAGTAAATTGTTTTAATCATATTCCAACATTTTCTCTTCTCTTTTACTATTTTTCTGTGAAAAAGTGTCTTTTTGTTTCATCTGATTTGTGAACGGTTTCCTTTTGATGAAGTGTTTGCATGAAAGGGTTCCTTATGGGGGGAAAAAATAGAAAATGCCTTTGTACCTTTTAAAGCTATAAATCTATAATAAATCTATAATAAATCTCTTAGAGCCAGGTTACTAAAGGTAACACAAAGTACAATGGCATCAGTGATCAGCAAATCCCAAAAGAACAGAACAGGGCATTCCTCAAAGATGACAGCAAGAACCAATTCCAAAGTGATAATGTAATCCCAAAGCGAACATCACTCTTGAATGTCTTAAGAAGTATGTCCATCATGCTGGAGTTAAAGCATGAAGTTACAGTTGTTCATCATGTATAAGTCTGTAATATCCTGCACTTTGCACAAAGAAGGCCTTTACAGGTATATGGCACGAAGGAAACTACTTTTGAAGAAAAGCCACTTGAAAGATAATCTAGAGTACATCATTAAACATTTAAAAACTCTCCAGCTATGTGAAAACACCAGTTCTTATTTGATCACCAAAACTGAGCAGCATTGAGCTTGGTCAGTCAGTCAGTTAAGTGCCATACGTGATACACTCTTGGGCGATCATGTCTCGAAAGAGACATGACTGACTGGGCAGAAGATTATCCCACAGTAGGTTGCCATTGCTTTCTGTAGTAGACTGGTTGCCAGCCAAGGCTATAGAACCCAATCTGTCCTGTTATTTAACCCATAACTGGAGGGAAGAGATGGATTAATACCTTTCCTAAGGGTATTTGCACATAAGTGAATGCAAGGAATTCAGCTGGAATTCGAACTCAGCTCCCCAACTCTTCGTTCTGAGTCAATATCTACTGCACCACAATGTACATCCAGTACTTAGATAGAAAACTGGTTGAGAATACTAGGTAGTGTAAGCAACCCCCTATAGTCAAAAATATGTTTTTTTTGTTTAAATAACCCATAAACAATAAAAAAACACATCAATCAATCAGTCAAAAATTTCCAGATACATAAGAGCTTGGTCAGTACTTAAAATGGAGTACCACTTGGGAACACAATGTATGTAAGCAACCTTTTATAGTCAAAATCAGGTTTTGACTTGAAATAACCCACAAAAGTTTAATAAACCATAAAAGACAATCAATCAAGCAATCAAATAACTCCAGCTATGTAGGAAAGAATTATCTAATCAGATGAAAATATAGAACATTTTTCAACAAGTATGTTTGGCACAGACCCAACAAAGCTGATTATCTGATTTATACTAAACATCAATGTCATATCATAATACTATGGGTCTCTTTATCTTCCTTAAGTCAGGAGTAGCTTGTCAATGGGCTAGGTACTCTGGAGAGTACCAGATACACAATAATCTAAAGGAAGACCTCTTTAAGTCAGCTAGAAACCTGATGCTTCAGAAGAAGTTCACATTTCAGCAGGATAATCATCTGAATGCAAAGAATTCCAGTTGAGTTTATTGCATTCACTTGCGCGCAAATGCCCTTGGGAAAGGTATTAATCCATCTCTTCCTTCCAGTTATGGGTTAAATAACAGGACAGATTGGGTTCTATAGCCTTGGCTGGCAACCAGTCTACTGCAGAAAGCAATGGCAACCTACTGCGGGATAATCTTCTGCCCAGTCAGTCATGTCTCTTTCGAGACAGGATCGCCCAAGCATGTTTCACATATGGCACTTAACTAACTGACTGAATCATCTGAAGCATACATCTTAATCTATTGAAGAATGTATTTGGAAGAATAAAGTGAAAGTTTCAAACTGGGTAAGTCTAAACCTGAATCTCGTATAAAACCTCTGAAGAGATCTGAAAATTATTGCCCATCAAAAGTCACTAACAAACCTGACTCAGCTGGTAAAGTACTGCAA
The DNA here is from genome assembly GCA_037127315.1 of Ascarosepion bandense. Classification (NCBI taxonomy): domain Eukaryota; kingdom Metazoa; phylum Mollusca; class Cephalopoda; order Sepiida; family Sepiidae; genus Ascarosepion; species Ascarosepion bandense. The sequence continues at coordinate 1,489,571 of JBBBDQ010000596.1, read as the reverse complement.
AGACTGAGCTAAATTGTCCAGGGAACATTGCACAAATCTTGTCACAGACTATTCGAAGCAAGCTGTTATGAATTACTGACTGTACTGTATGAACTAGGTGAAAATACTTTTGCAACAGAGTAAAATCAATATTTTGTCATTTTCATAAAATTGAGCTAGAGACTAGACTTAATTCTTCTAATTATTTTCCAAGTAAAGTTTATATGAAATTTCAATATTGTATACAAAATATATGCAAATACAACTTTGTATATAAATTTGTATGCGCTTTCTCATACATGGCAATTGTTCTAAGGAACTCTCTTTCTTCATGCATTGACCACATAAATTTAAGTATACTACAGTAAGAGAACTCTTATCCAGTCACGGCAACTCTCTTATATCCGGGTCTAATTTATATACATTAACACAGACTCTGATTTGGGACAAGAGAAAATCTCTCTTATATCAGGGTTTATTATATACAGGTCTCTTATATCAGGGTTGAATATATATATTATATTATATTATATATATACATTATATATACATTATATTATATACATATATATATACTATATATACTATATATTATATATATACATTATATATACATTATATTATATACATTAACACAGACTCTAATTTGGAACCAGAGAAAATCTCTCTTATATTCAGGTTTGTCTTATATTCGGGTCTCTTATATCAGGGTCTAATTTATATACATTGACACAGACTTTATTTTTGGACCATAGTTTATCTGTTTTATATCAGGGTTTCTCTTATATCCGGGTTATACTATCAGATTGGCAGCTAGATCTCACCATTTTACCTAGATGAAATTATAAATTTTTTTTCTCACACTTTTTGCCGATGGGGCTCTATTCTATTTTCTTGATTTTCAGCTTCTTACAATATTCAAAAATTTAAATGCAACATCAGTTACCATCTTAAGTCTTCCTGAAACTTGTTCTTTTATTGTCTTTTATTGTTAGTAAAGTTTTCACGCTCTTTTTCAATCTCATAGTGTCTTAGTGGTATCATTGACATGTTTGCTTTGGTTTATTTTGTTTTGCAGTATATCAATCTCAATGGGTTCTTTAATGCTGACAAGATTTTTAGGATAGGTTTGTATGAATAGAATATGTATTCTTTGTAAGAAATCAGTTTCTTGATCAAGTTTCTTTGATGTATTTTTGTAAAGAGGATTTTTGTTGAGAGTTAAATGTTTTGCTGGTAATTTTACTACAAAAATCTATATTTTTACTTTCATGGTGTTTTGACCCCAATTTGGGTGGGGATCACTATTTTCCCATAGTTGGGACCAGACCAAGTGCTACCACCCCTGGACCTGGGAACAATAGCAATTAAGAGATAGTTCCACACTCTTCAAAACATCCTGATCAGAGACCTTGCTGCCAGATGTAGTTTATTGTCATACCCAGGATAGAGCTGCCAGATGTAGTTTATTGTCATACCCAGGATAGAGCTGCCAGATGTAGTTTATTGTCATACCCAGGATAGAGCCTTGGTTGGGAGGAAACAATTAAAAAGAAAAAAAAACTTAACAAAATTAGTAACTTCGACAATAAAAGCATATATTTGATGTGGATACTTTTATAACTCTCTGTGCATGTGTGTGCAGATAAGCATATGGATTATGGGGTCTTTTGTGAGTTTATATAATTACATATATTTGTGCATGCATATATGTATGTGTCTGTGTGTGTGCGCAAAGCACTATTTTAGCTGGTATATTTGTGTGCTTAAGAAGATATGTCTGTTTGACTGGGAGATATAAAATACAGGCAAAAAATTTGGGAACAGCAACCATTTCTTTAAAAAAAAATGAAATATTTTTGTATTTTTTAAAAATAAAAGATAAAATTTCAGTAACTACAGTGTATTTGCTTATATTTTTTTCCAGTCTTGGCTCCTCTTTCTACCAAAACATTCAAATTTGGATTCATCTTCTTGATGATTTCACATGATGCTGTTGTATGATGAGTTTTTATAGTTAAGCACTTATCTTTTGTCAAAATAAAAGCAAATACGCTGTAGTTACTGAAATTTTATTATTTGCTTTAAAAATATACAAAAATATCTCATTTTAAGGTGTTTTTGAATAAATGCAGAGTGGCACCAAAATTTTTGCCTGTAGCTTATGTATATATATAAAAGGATACTGAAAATTCCATGGATAGAGCAAGTAAGAAAAAAGGAAGTTTTTAAGAAAATAGCAACAAAAAGAATGCTAATACTCAGAATCAGGAAAAGAGAGGGGAGGCAGGAACCTTTGTAAAAAGAGAAAACTGCTAAGAGGAACACAAAATAGGATATTGCAGAGAACTATGATTTTTTTTTTATAATCATTTCACCCCAAGCAAGGCAGAATTGCTACTAATGCACAGAAAGTTACAGTAAGAGAAAAAATGAGATAGAGAAGATGCTGAAGAAAAGATAAAAGATGGGTAGAATTTAAGGAGAGAGATAATGGCAATTGACCTTTCATTTAAACTTTTGGAGATTGTAGTGATCAAGGAAGCAAGTATATGGAAAAAAGTTCCACAGACTGAAAGTGTGAGAAAGGAATCTATCTGAGCAGAAGTGAAGGTTACATTTGACTATTTTGATGATAAAAGGGTGGGACCTTAGTGTCAATCTAGTAGCATGAGTAAAGTGCATAAAAGAAAAAATGCATAATTCTCCACTAAAATAATCATTCACTTTATGGGCCAACCATTTTTTTTTTAACACTAATTATTAACAAATGGTTAATGTTTTTTTACTATTTCCCCTTCTTTCTGGCTGTGGAAGATTCTTAGATCAGAAATAATAGGCGTTTTTTTTTTCAAATAATTTCACAACTGGATTTGTTGAGACATTTTATAACTGCATTCATTTCTAGCTCTCATTTTTTTATTTACCTATTTTATAATTTAAACATAAGAGCAAATTGGATTGAATTTTAAGTAATCCTACTACTGACGTCATTATGGCTTAATCAATTCAAAAATATAAATTAGATAGAAATAAAATCATAAAGTTAAACAAACAAAGAGTGACTAAATATACTATTTTATATGTATTTTCATTATAAGAAATGATATTATTATTATTAATATATTAATTTCTTATGATATTGTTATTTTATATCATTATTTTTCTGATATTATTTTTCTATTTATTAATTTCTTATGATATTATTATTATTAGTAGTAGTAAAAAAATTTTAAAATATTATTGCAATTATTATAAATAAGAGTGACTAAATACACTATTTTATACTGTATTCAAGAATTCTACAAATTGTATGAGTTTAGTTGCATTGAAATATCTTTTATTCATTAGAACCATGCATGAAAAATTTAAGCAATTTGAATATTAATTCTTGGCCCCCAAATTAAGTAATCCAAGAACTACATTGTTTATAAAAAACTAGCTGTATAGCCTGGCATTGCTCAGGTGTAATGAAAGCTTTAAAACTAATCCATGGTCCTGGAGCTCAGACTCTTTGGACATAGGCATGAAACACTAAAAAGCAATAGTCATTTCCAGTTAAAGCAAAACGGTAGACTAAAAGAAAAATGAATGGATGTAAGTCAAATTTTGATTTCCTGGTATCGATATCAAATAATTATTTTTCATCATAAACTGAATTTTGAAGGCTAAATAAGTCCTCTGAGTAAATGGTATCATGGCTGAGACTAAGAACTACAATTATACCTACTTAGAGTCAAACCCGAAGCAAAAACTAAAATAAAAGGGCTGAAAAAAATACAGACATACAGGCAGATAAACAGACATACACACAAACATTTTGTCTTTTATATATATATTTATTATTGATTTTCTGCACTATTGTAAGAACTGCAACCTTGAAACTTCTGAATATCATTTCTTATGTCTTTGTCTATGAGTGTATCAAATTTGATTAAAATCGGACCATTCCTTCTATAACCCGATTATTGATTTTCTATATTTATCGGGGGTACCTTGACACAAAACCTAGCTAAGAACACTCGCAGATGCTTATAGTACAACTGTGTAAATTTTCAAGAAAATAGGTTCAACCATTTCGGAGTCTATAGATAACGGACACACACAGACACAGACACACACACACAAAGACAAAGTTCCATTTATAAATAAGTTTAGATATGTATTTGATCTCTGTAAAAGTTAATACTGTACTACTGTGTTAAGATTTCTGATTATGAATCAAGTAACTTTTGCCAACTTAATTCTTTTGACTCCATTTATTCTGAAAACTTTTAGAACACATGATGATAATCTTGTATAATATTTTGGTTGGTGTGTAATAATACTAAAAGTCATTGATGATTGCCAGTGAAAATGACAGTATTATGCTGAATTGTTATATAATATTTTGGCCAGTGTGAAATTTAGGCAAGAAGCATATTTTGTGTTGGGTGATGCAGGGAGATGTTACTGAGTCAGAAAACACAGGTGTCAAGCTAAAATTTTGTTTTAACGAACAATGGTCAACAAGAGTCAGTACCCAGGTGTGACAGAGTGCAATAAAATAACATGTGTCGGGCAGGTTAACTATTTAAGTGATGTCAGCTGTCACAGAGAGAGAGTTGAGTTCAGAGTTTTGCAGATGGCAGTTGGAGAGGAAGAAATTAGTGAGTTCGGTGCAGCCTGCTGTTTCTTCTATGTGTGCCTGTGCCTAAACCCACCAAATTCGATCCCCCACTCCATGGCCAAGTCACTGGAAAAACAAATAAAAATATTGGATATTCTTATTTAAATATGAAGTGTTGCAGTGCATCGTTTTGAAGTGAAAAAGCTTGTCAATTTTATCAGTTGTGAAAAAGCAAGTCATTTTGATTGCTGTTTGTGTTTTGTCGATTTATCTTGTGAAAAGATAATCAGAATTTGGTTTGCTGAATGGGTTGCAGTTTATTTTCATTGCTAAAGCAGCAATTTATTCTTCATCATTTTGGTTGCAGGTCATAACGTCATGAAATGTAAGGTGCAGTTTTGTTTAGGTCCCATGTTTATCTTTGTCATCTTCGTTGTCATTGCGCCAGTTGATATACAACAAAAAAATGTGATGCAGAAATCCAAAAATACATTGGAGTAACAAATGATTCCTTCTTCAAACGAAACAAAATATCAAGAAACAGGAAACCTTTGTTAAAAACAAAGGTTAGAGTGCTGAGCTGTTACATGATGTCAGTCCTTTTATATGGCAGTGTGTGCTGGACAATCTTCACACAGAGGAAAAGCAACAGAGATGTGGTTCTACAGTAGAATGCTAAGAATCAGTCAGTTAAGTGCCATATGTGAAACACACTTAGGCGATCATGTCTTGAAAGAGACATGACTGACTGGGCAGAAGATTATCCCACAGTAGGTTGCCATTGCTTTCTGCAGTAGACTGGTTGCCGACCAAGGCTATATAACCCAATCTGTCCTGTTATTTAACCCATAACTGGGAGGAAGAGACGGATTAATACCTTTCCCAAGGGTATTTGCGCATAAGTGAATGCAATGGATTCAACTGGAATTTGAACTCGGCTCCCCGATTTCTCATTCCGAGCTGATAGCCACTGCTTCACAACACACCTCATGCTAAGAATACTATGGCTAAAACATGTGAGCAATAATTGATTAGTTTTCTGTGGCTTATCAACTCTTTGCAGGTTATTTAAAGCCAGAAAATATTTCTAGGTTCTAACAATTTTTTTTAAGATAATAATTGTTTAGGGATAAAGGTCTTACTAATTAACCCATAGTTAGGAAGGAGTAAAGGTGGATTCATACCTTTTTTAAGAGCATTTATGTATAAGTAAATATAATGAACCTAACATGAATTGGAAAACAACTCTCTTATTAACAATTTCTAGACTTTATTCATTACACTACCTGCACATCTAGACTTACAGCACCTGGTATTCCCAAGAGGTCATTCATCTATGTACAAACCAGGTTTGATGTTGCTTAACATTGGTCCTGTGACATTTTGTTGTGGGTGGAATATGACCAGATCTGACCAGCTATGACTAGATCTGACCAGAAAAGAGCAGTTTGGTACCTAGTTACCATGTAGGTGGGGCTGGGTAATATTTTAATAATGGCCTGAGTGTTTGCGCTCAGGTTCTCTTCATTAAAAACCAACCTTGTGTCACATCTTGCTCCAGTATGGGAGTAGTGTACTGTGGCTGTAAACCTGAGAAAGTTTTTAGGAAAATTAAAACAAAAAGGAAAATTTATGCTTAGGATTAGAAACAGACAGTTGAAATTTTTTGAGATATGTCATGAGGAAAGAGGACATTTTTTTTTTTTAATCATATCACCCCAAGCAAGGCAGTGATGCCACTGATGCGCATGGGCTACTTAAGAGTAAAATGATTGGAAAAGAGAAAGCCAGAAACCACATCCTTAACAGGGAACAAGGGATGAGCCTCTTCACCTGTTCAATAGACATGGGTGGAGTGTGAACCAGGCGATAGTTTAGTCTATCTCCTCCAATTCAGAAAAAAAGAGAAGAAAAAAAAAGTGAAGAAAGATTGGAAAAAAGGAAAGCCGGGAACCACATCCTAAACAGGGAACAAGGGATGAGCCTCTTCACCTGTTCAAAAGACGAGGGTGGAGTGTGAACCGGGCGATAGTTTACTCTATCTACTCCAATTGAGAAAAAAAGAGAAGAAAAAAAAATGAAAAAAGATTGGAAAAAAAAAAGAAGAAAAAAAAGAAAGTCGGGAACAACATCCTAAACAGGGAACAAGAGATGAGCCTCTTCACCTATTCAATAGATGTGGGTGGAGTGTGAACCGGGTGATAGTTTGGAGAATTTACAGGATATATTGAAAACAAAAGAGGCAGAAAAACAGTGAATAACATATCTGATGAGCTTGTTTAACCCTCTAGGGCCATTCATATCATATTTGATACAGTATTTCCCTATAAGGAAACATTTGCTATTTCCCTATAAGGAAACATTTCGTATTCATTGACTGAGCAGTCAGTACTGCTTTCATTTGAAATTTATAAAATATTTCTCTTAAAAAATTTTTCAGGAAAATATTTCTTTCAAGGCTTGTTTTCATACTGTATCAAATATGATACGAATGGCCCTAGAGGGTTAAACAGATAGTAGAACATAAACTGGGAGGAATAGTAAGGGGAGAATCAGGATTAAGATCTGCAGTAATAGGAAGTTATGAAGAGCCATGATCATCCAAGTCCTGAAGGACTATGTCATATAAAAGAAGAAAAAATGAAACCAGCCAACAAGTGCTAACAATGTTTCTGATACCATTTTAAACACTTGATCTTAATATGCAACAGTAAGTAAAGACAAAATTAAATTTAAAAGTTTAACATTTCTTCATCCAATCTTCTTCGTGTAAATGTGTTATCACATCAACATGGACATAATTTCAGTTAAATAAACTCTTAAAGGATGAAATGCATTGACATGAAAACATTTTCTACTTTGTCATAGATTTTGCTAAAATAAGCAATTATGGAAAAGCGTTTTTATTTTGTGTTTATTTTTATATCAATGCAGAAATACTGTTAGAAATGATACTTATTTTATATTTTCATAAAATAAAATTTTTAACAGCATTTAAATATCAGCATAAAATTAAGAGCATTTTCATACTTGCTATCTATTAAAAAAACGTATCTCCTAAATCTTTTCTTAAAAGCTCTATATACATAGCAGGTGATTTATAAAGAAAAACAGATTTACATAATTTCCACTGGGCTGTGAAATATTTTATCAAGTGAAATTCAAGAAAATTCAGTATGAAATGCTCATTAAGGATTTAATTGAAGTATCTGTGATAAAGCTTAATGAACTATTCTAATTTATTGCTAGTTGGATCATGGGTAATTTAGTTTTACTTGCATTATTTCCCATTTCATCTGATATATTTCTATAACCAAAAGCGTTGATCTTGACAGCCATCACTTCTAGAGATATTATTCTGACTATTTGCATATTTAAACTGTCCATTTTGGACATAAAAATGATCAGTTTAATTTTTACTTGTCTTGCACTTCATTAAAATTTCATATTTAGATGGGAATTATTTACTAAACATGAGCTCTTATGTTCAGGCAAAAACACCAATCAAAAAATCTTCTAAGTCTTAGTATTAAATATGGTCAGACTATAATGGATAGTTGCAGGGCCAAAGCTGATGCTAAAAAAACACCGGGTACAGAGAAAATTGCCCAGATTTATTAGTTGACGATGTGATGACGTCATCAGTATCATCCATTTCCAGAAACTATGATTTTTGTGGATTTTTTCAGCTATGATGGAAATTAGGCACAGAACGTGAACAAAAGCAGACAATTGGGTTCGGACTTTCTGAGTATAACCAGTCTTTTCTCCCAAAATTAATAAATAAACAAATTTTTACTGCATTCATTCGGATGTTTTCTTTGTTTTTCTTTCTTTCTTTCTTTCTTTCTTTCTTTCTTCGTGAATTGTTTAGTTTGATTTCTGATGAAGACATTTTTCCTTGCCCGGATTTTCACTATGATTGCATGGATCAGCCTGGACCCGTGCCCGGTGTACCCGGAAGTCAGATACGGCCATGGATAGTTGTATAAAACAATTATTTTGTTTAAATTCTGATAAATGCATTTTCGCATCTCTATTAAGATTTTTGTGAAAATTTTTGGAAATCTTTAACCTTTGTGCCTGCAAAAGAAAACAGTGTGTCAAAAGGATGTTTTTCCTTTGGCACAATTATTTTAACTACCTTCACTCCTTGGCAATGCTTATTTTTTTAAAAGTGAAGATAAAGATTGTAATAAAACCTTTTAATGAAGTGAATTTATACAGTATTTTGTTCTTGAGAATTTACAACAAAAATAATGGGAATTATTTTTTAGATTGTTTCTTTTTACACTGTTTATTAATTACACTCCCGATCAAAAATTTAAGACCACTTAAAAATCTTTAAAAAGAATTTTTTTTTTACGGATAGATTTTAAACTCCTCCCACTTAAGGTTACCAATACTACAATCTAAAAGGTTATGGAAACAAAAAGCTACATTCCAAACATTTTATTTAGAAATTTACATTTTTATAAAATGAGGTGATTTATACATGATCAAAATTATAAGACCAGAGACAAAAATTCTATGAAATTGTACAAAAAGTGTATGAAAAGTGTATGAAAACATTCAACAACAAAATTTAATAATGAGTTCTACCTCCACTGCTTTTGATGACTTCAAAAATTCTGTCAGGCATGCTAGAAATATGCGTTTCCATTAAGGTACAGGGATGTTGCTCCAGCTTCTGAAGATAGCTTCACAAAGTTCATTTTTTGTTGAATATTGTTTGCCATTTCGATAAACATCTCTTGTCATCCATCCTCAAACATTTTCAATTGGGTTCAAGTCCGGTGAGCATGCAGGATGTCCCAAGAGATGGACCCCATTTTCTTGTAGAAAGGTCAAGGTCAGACCTGCAGTGTGGATTGCAGCATTATCCTGTTGGAATAACCATCCATCCCCACACAAATGATGGCCCTCCGTCATCAAAGAAGCTTTTTATAGCATGCTAACATAACCAGCCGCTTTCTGACGACCCTGCACCACCTGGAGCTCCATCGTCTCTCTGTAAGAAAAGGCACCCCATACCATTAGGGACCCTCCACCACTATGATGTGTGGAGAAAATTTCAGGAGGCATGTTTTTCTTCTGCCAATATCGTTGGAAGCCATCAGGACCATCTAGATTGAATTTTTTCTCATCAGAAAACAGGATTTCTTTCACTTCTCAACATCCCATGTTTGGTATTCATGACCAAATTTTAAGCAGTCTACCTTGTGATGTGGAAGCAGCCAAGGAATTTGTTTACACTTTTTATTTACCATGCTTTTTTGTCGTAAGTGTCATCTCATGGTTACGGGACTGCAATCAGCATCTGTGACTGTCTTAATTTGACTAGAAGAAAGTCCCCCGTCTTTCATAACAACCCGTCTTATTCTCCTACTTAATGCAGGAGAAATTTTTTGGGGCCTACCAGAGGATTTTGCTTTTACATAATTCTCACTGTTCTTTAGAAAGTTGCAAATCACAGTTTTACTGCGATTTATCTTAGCTGCGATTGCCCGCTGTGACAAACCTTGCTTATGGAATTCTAGAATTCGAGAATGCTCAACTTCGGTAAGTTTGCTTGCTTTAGGCATAGTAACACCTTTACGCAGTGATTGCTAATCTCTAACTGAACTAAAAACATTGGAATTACCATAGATCTAACAATTTATACCCCTGGTCTTATAATTTTGATCATGCGTAAAAAGCCTCATTTCATAAAAATGTAAATTTCTGAATAAAATGTTTGGAATGTAGCTTTTTGTTTCCATGACCTTTTAGATTGTAGTATTGGTAACCTTAAGTGGGAGGAGTTTAAAATCTATCCGTAAAAAAAAATTTCTTTTTAAAAATTTTTAAGTGGTCTTAAATTTTTGATCAGGAGTGTATATCATTTATTGGAATGGTTCACAAAATATTAGCTAATTGGCAAGCTATTAAAAATTTATAAGATGATAAATAATAAAGATTTCCTTATATCTGGTACATATATCTTAATAATTTAGTAAATGCTTATAAATTTATCAATAAAAGTTTGTAAATGATGAATATTGCATTGCATTAGTATTAATACAAACGTATGAGATTTTACAATGTTACAAATATAAGATTAATCTTGCAAATAGATAATCTGATAAATAGTGTATATTTTTTACAAATTCTCAAGAACAAAAAATTTATAAATTTACTTTCTTCATATGTTTAGATTTTATTACAATTCTAATCATTACTTTAAAACAATAATCATTGCTGAGGAGTGAAGGTCGTAAAATAATGGTGGTGACAAGGGAAAAACTGTCCTTTTGACACTGTGTTTTTGTGAGCATGATAGTTAAACTTTGCTAACGTTTTTATATTAGGAATTAACATTATATACTAATTCATTTGGACTGTTGTTCTCATTTTGGCTGTTTTCATATTCATAACATTTTGGCAGCTGTAACTTCTAGTCTTTTCAAAGAGCTTGTTTTTAGTTTTTGTAATAAATGCCAAATACAGGTGGGGGTACCAGAATCAAGCAAGTACAAAAATTTAAATACCTAGGAAGTATTCTAACAGGAGATGGAAAGTGCAACACAGAGATCCGAAAGTGAATTGGCATGGCAAAGGACGCGTTCAAGAAGCTGAGTAAAGTACTAACACACAGGAAAATTTCACTAGAATCAAAGAAAAGAGTGATGGATTGCTATGTGATGACAGTTCTTCAATATGGCAGTGAATATTGGACAATATCAACAAAGATGAAGGGAAAACTTGAAGCAGCTGAAATGTGGTTCTACAGAAGGATGCTGCGGATATTGTGGACCGAGCATGTGAGCAATGACAAGGTTTTGAAAATGATGGAAATGAAAAGGAAATTAATATTGAGCATCAGGAAGAGACAAATGAAGTTCCTGGGACATGCAATGAGGAGGGAGGGCTTGGAGAACTTGATGCTAACAGGCCATATAGAGGGAAAAAGAGACAGAGGAAGGCAGCGGATAACATATTTGCAGTGCCTGATCAGGTGGATGACAGAACGGGGGTTGCCAAGAGCAACAGGAACAAACATACTAAGAGCCACAAGAGATAGGGAGACGTGGAGAAACATGATCGCCTACGTCCTGAAGGGACAGAGCACATAGAAGAAGAAGAATGTTTGTTTTGTTTAAGCTGCTTTTTTTTATTATGGAGAGTACTTTTTTTCTCTAAAGATGGTTAAAAGATACAGTGGCTGTAGCATTATGAATATAAAAAAATGAGTCCATCAAATAGGAAAGAGTTTGAAGGAATTAATCTATGGGAGAGGGAAAAGTTTCTGATTCAACATACTTCCTGACCAAATGATCAAATATCAAAACTTTTTGAGGAAGATCTTCTTGGCTGGTCTAAAAATTTTGCAACAAACTTTTTCAGGAATGCAGTCCTTCATTGCAAAACTTATCCAAGTCTATCACCCGGTTCACACTCCACCCATGTCTATTGAACAGGTTAAGAGGCTCATCCCTGGTCCCCTGTTTAGGATTTGGTTTCTGGCTTTCTCTTTTCCAATCTTCTCACTTTGTTTTTTTTTCTCAATTGGAGTAGATAGATCTATCTATCACCCAGTTCACACTCCACCCATGTCTATTGAACAGGTTAAGAGGCTCATCCCTTGTTCCCTGTTTAGGATGTGGTTTCCGGCTTTCTCTTTTCCAATCTTCTCACTTTGTTTTTTTTTTTCAATTGGAGTAGATAGATCTATCTATCGCCCGGTTCACACTCCACCCATGTCTATTGAACAGGTTAAGAGGCTCATCTCTTGTTCCCCATTTAGGATGTTGTTTCCGGCTTTCTCTTTTCAAATCTTTTCACTCTTACATAGCCCCTTGCACATCAGTGGTGTCACTACCTTGCTCGGGGTGATATGATTAAAAAAAATAACTTCCCAGGTACTTAAATTTCTGCACCTGCTTCATTTTAGTATCCTCGGCCTGTAGTTTGCATTTTGGGCTCCTCTTTTTACTGATGACCATGCATTCAGTTTACTTGTAGTATTTGTGTAGTTCTTTCTATTCACTTTCTTTAGCTACCTTCCATAGGAGATCTTGTAGTTTCATTTCCCTGTCTGCTATCAACATTTTATCATCTACATATCTAGTATATTGTTCAGATTATGGCCTTCAATGATGGATTCTGGCAAAACTTCTAGTTCTCTCAGAATTGCCTCTCTATATAGGCTGAATAGATCTGGTGAGAAGACACATACTTGACTTACATCTCTTCTATCTTTCTATATCTGGGAACAAGGGATGAGCCTCTACACCTGTTCAATAGACGTGGGTGGAGTGTGAACTGGGCGATAGATAGATCTATCTACTCCAATTGAGAAAAAAAAATGAAAAAGAAAAAAAATAGAAGTGGGTGGAGTATGAACCGCGTGATAGTTTAGTCTATCTACTCCAATTGAAAAAAAAAATAAATAAATAAATAAAAAAATAAAAATAAAAAGTAGGGGCGTTGAGTTAACTAAGTTTTAACTAAGTCCAGTAAAAAAAATTTCTTTGAAAAAAAATACAAAAAAAAAAACGCACTCGTTTAAGTAACTATGAAACTTACTAAAAATGTTATTTTCAGTGAGTACACATATTTGAGTTGCTATCCATATTTTTATTAGTAATAACCTTGTTGAAATCCTAGAAAACAAATCTATAAGACTGCCAGAATGAATTCTCATGAGGACTAGAAGGCATTAAAATATCAAGTTCTCCTCAAGAAAAACTGTTTCCTAACAAAAACTGAACCTACATCTTTTCTCCATTGAGGATCGCAACAAAATTATTATCTTGGGCAGTTGTTATTAATTTCATTGTATCAGAAGAAACAAATGAAAACAGTATCTCAAACATGTGTATCTAGTAAAATAATATTTATAGCAATAAGAAAAAATGTTGGAAAAAAATATTCATATAAAAAATTTACTATATGCAGGCTGATTGAAAAGAAATAATAATAACTCCCTATTTTATGTATGATGGACTCTGTCATCTAACTGTAATTTTTACAAGATGGAAGAGTCATTTATACATAAAATAGGAAGTTACTGTTCAATCTCTCTGTATATATACATTTATGTGTGTGTGTGTGTGTGTGTGTGTGTGTGTGTGTATTAGCAGAATATAGAAAACAAACAAAAATAGAAAACTGAGAAAATAGCTTTCCACACATATATATCTATATCTATCTATAAGTGTGTGTGTGTATATATATATGTATATATAAAATCAAAAATCTAAGAGCAAGCCAACAACCTACCACTGTTTTGCTTAACAGCTCATCAGGGAAATTGGCTAAAGACTTAGAAATTCTGCAGCATATAGATAGAATTTCAGCTTAAACAAGGAAGACACCAAACTCAAGAAAAGAGGGGATAAACTTTATTATGGGAAAAAAAAAAAAAAGAAGAAAGGGTTGGGAACAATTAAACAGGAGGCTAATTGAGCAAACAGTTTTTCATGTGCATGTATTTATGAAGAATTTCAGTTTTTGAATTTAATAAATTCTGCGTGGGTTCGAATAACCTGTTATGCAAAACCGTGGTAGGTTGTTGGCTCGCTCTTAGATTTTCAATTTTGTTTGCTCTACTTTCGCTTTGAGTGCTTTGTGTACTCTGCTTTCATATTGAGCTCTTTATTGTTAAGGTTTTCGTCTTGGGGTTTTTTCTTTCTTACAAATCCTTGACTTTTTGTTCAGGTACTTTGTTTCTTTTTTTCTTCCCCTTGTTTTCCCTCCAGGTTTGTTCCTGACGGGTTTCAAGATGATTTCATTTGTAGTTTAATTATTGCTAGTCTTGACAGAATTAGTTCTGTTAATATTGGTATTATTACTATAATTAATATTACTATATATATATATATATATATATATATATATATATATATATATATATAGTAATATTAATTATAGTAATTAGTTCTGTTAATATTGGTATTATTACTATAATTAATATTACTATATATATATATATATATATATAGTAATATTAATTATAGTTATAATACCAATATTAACAGAACTAATTCTGTCAAGACTAGCAATAATTAAACTACACGACGAGCCGTTGTGCGAAACTGCGGTAGGTCTTGGCGATCTTGCGATTTTTTTCGTGTGTTTTTGCTCTGCGTAACTGCCTTTTTGTTAACACTTTTTGGTTAGTTTAGTATCAAGCACTTTTCTTTCCTGGTGGTTCGTTCCGTTCGAGGGTTTTTTTCTTTACTGTGAAGAACCGTATGCATTGTCGGTCCTTCGCAGTTTTCTTTTTTTCCCCTCTTTGTCCAAAGCTCTATAGCCGAGGACGATAACGGAGTTAGATTCTGCTGGTTATTCATAGTCTTTAAAAGTTTCTTGTGTAACATTTTAAGATTAGAATACGTACAGAGTCGGTTTTATTATTATTATTATTATATATATATATATATATACTTCTTCAAACTTTATTTTGTAGATACCTATGTTTGAGTAGATGCATTCTTTTTTGTAAACTATATAAATTACACCTGCTAGCCTTTGCATTTGAGAGATTTAATAAAGAAAAATGTGCTCTCAGGTAGGGTTCAAATCTGCATCTTTGTAGGAGAAACCACTTAAATCCTACTAGTTTGGTTTATTTGGTTTATTTTCTTTTATGGCATATCAACCTCAGTGGGTCAGTTAATGTCAACGAGATTTTTAGGATAGGGTTGAATGAATAGAATATGTATTCTTTCTAAGAAATCCGTTTGTAGATCAAGTTTTGACACATATTTGTAAAGAGGACTTTTGTTGAGAGTCAAATGTATTGCTAGTAATTTTACTATAAAATCTATTTTTATACTTTCATAATATTTTGATCCCAGAACCCTGCTGGAGAGCACATTTTCTGTTGTTCAAATAATCACCATTATGATTGTAACGTAATGGCTACTCACAGTTTTAAGCCAATTTTATCTAATATAGCATACCAAAAGATGACTGTCATCAAGTGATATTTTAATGCCTTCCACATAAGAAGCAATTTTCGCAGTCTAACATATTTGTTTTCTATGATCTCAATAAGATTATTACAAATAAAAACATTTTTAAAAGGATATAGAACACAAATTACACACATGTAATTTGTAATTATAAAATTGAAAATTTTTTTTTCAAAAATTGAATGTGGTAAAATTAATTCAAAATATATTGCTTTCAGCATGAAATGTTTCTTAGATATACAAACCATTTTTCTTTCATTTATCTAATTTGAAATACATTTTCAATATTGTGTATGACAGTGCTTCTCTTTTATTGTTGGGATTTTAAAAATAGACACAACAAAGCAACAAAAGCAGAAGAAAGCAAGTGACAATAAGGAAAAATAATTATAATGAGGATAAAAAACATAGTGATATTGATGCTGCAACTGCTGATGATGATAGGCAAAGTGATTTGAGAAATTATGAAGATGATAACATTAACAAAATGGATGGTGATGATGATAAACAAAGTGATGTGTGGAATGATGAAGATGGCAACCTTAATAAAATCGATGGGGATGATGAAGATAGTCAATGTGACATGAGAAATGATGAAAATAACATTAATCAACAGGAGGAGGAGTATGGGCAAATTGATGAACATTACCACATTAATAAGCAAAAGAACATTAGCAATGAGGAAGATGTCAACATTAATAAGATGGATGATGATGAAGGTGATAAAAATGATAAGACAATATCAATGATAAAGTTTGCGTTGATAAACATGATATGACCCATGCTCATCGGATCAGTATCTTTCTTGAATCTTATCAGATTAAAGCAAGCATGGCCATTGATACAACTGATGTTAATAAATCTGATGAATATTTTGATAATAAGAATTAAAAATGCCTGCTGTTAATACTGACAAAATAATAAGTGTGATGCTGATGTGCATGAAGTGGCTATGTCAGCAATGATTATGTATAATATATTATAAACAGCTATAACTGTTTTCAGAAAGGATAAAATCATGTTATGAAGGAAGATAATGAACATAATACCAATTTCATTTATAGAATTAATAATGATAAGAAGAGGAATAAAAGTAATAATAACAAAATAATTACAAAAGTTAAAATTATATGATCATTTTTTAAAGAATTAGCTTAAAAGCTACACTCCATGCAGACTTTTAAGCTAGCTTCTGCAGAGGATAATCAGGCCTCTGGTACAAAACTAGAGGGAACTCTGGTTCAGCTTAAGAAACAGCAATGATAATTTTGAAGAAATAACTTTGGATTCATTTTATTAGACTTGAAAACCTCACCTTAACTCTGATTCAGCTATTCGAGTAGATAGATCTATCTATCGCCCGGTTCACACTCCACCCACGTCCATTGAACAGGATGTGGTTTCCGGCTTTCTCTTTTCCAATCTTTTCACTATTACGTAGCCTCCTGCACATCAGTGGCGTTACTGCCTTGCTCGGGGTGATACGATTAAAAAAAAAAAAATAAAAAAAAAATAATTTGATTCCTGCCAAAAGACTGACTTAGGCCCAAATTCCAATTCAGGCTGAAAACTAATTTCTTCAAATCACAAACTCAGTGAAACTTCAAGACCTCTCAACACAAAACTTTTTTTACTCTGATTTCTTGGCCTTTTGAAGAAATGAAATTAATTACCTCAATTCACAAAGTTTTTGAGATATTTTAAACTAAATTTTAAACAAAATTGTTTTAAATTCATAAAATTTTTTGTGTTACTTTAAACTCAATATAAATTAAAAACGTTTAAAATGACAAATTTTTTTCAGTTATTTTAAAATTTATATTTTTAAAGTTCCCTTCTCATCTGGCAATAAATCTCAATACTGGATTCTCAAGCACCTGATGAAGGGTAAATTTTCAATGCAGGGATTATTCTGATATCAAAAGGGTATAATATGTCTATGTAGAATAAGTGCAGCTTGAGTTAGTAGGGGTTTCAAACACAGGGATGGGCAGATAAAATTTGCCATTTATTTATTTAGATAAAAATAACAGTGATAATGATAATATGAAGAAGTCCTGAAAAGTTCTCAACCCAACTAAGAATCCACTTCAAAAAAAGGTTTTTTTGTTGTTTGGTAATTTGCCCAAATTTCAGGAACTGGGTTCGGCCAAGAACTTTTCAGCACCTTGACAATGTTATTAATAATAAAAATAATAATGATTATCTAAATCTAAACTTATTTATAAATGGAACTTTGTCTGTGTGTGTGTGTGTGTGTGTGTGTGTGTGTGTGTGTGTGTGTGTCTGTCTGTCTGTCTGTGTGTGTGTGTCTGTTACCTATAGACTCCAAAATGGCTGAACTGATTTTCTTGAAAATTTACACAGTTGTACTATAAGCGTCTGCGAGTGTTTTTAGCTAGGTTTTGTGTCGAGGTATCCCTGATAAATATCAAAAATCGATAATCAAAAAAATCAGGTTATAAAAGGAGTGGTCTGATTTTAATCAAATTTGATACACTCATAGACAAAGACATAAGAAACGATATTCAGAAGTTTCAAGATTGCAGTTCTTACAATAGTGCAGAAAATCGATAATATATATATATAAAAGGCAAGATGTTTGTGTGTGTGTCTGTTTATCTGTCTGTATGTCCTTTATACAAATCTACAATTTTTATCTGATTCTTACCAAACTTCAAAATTTGACTTACATCCATTCATTTTTCTTACAGTCTATGGTTTCACTTTAACTGGAAACAACTATTGCTTTTTAGTCTTTCGTGCCAACATCCAAAGAGTCTGAGATCCAGGACCATGGATTAGTTTTAAAGTTTTCATTACACCCGAGCAACGCCGGACTATACTGCTAGTTCTATATATTGAATTGTATTTTCATCTTAACATGTTAATAAAAGGGAAGCTCTACGGATAATGGAAACAAAAAGGACTCATACTTAGAATCAGATAGAGATAGTTTTTAAAGAAAAAAGTCTTGGAAAATTTAATACTCACAGGACATATCGAGGGCAAAAGGGACAGAGATAAATAGCAAGTGACCAACCTAACAAGAATGTGTAAATGGATGGCAGAGCAGAGATTGAGAGAATAATAAATAAACAAACATGGCAAAGAGCTACAAAGAATAGGAAATTGTGAAGAACCATGATCGTCTAAGTTCTACAGGAACATGTCAAATAGAAGATTTTCATCTTTTTTTTATTAAAACACTTGAACTGGCTGCTTCTCAGCCCTTCTCAACTGGATCTTTGAGAAGTTTTGCATAGAATTATTCCTTTTAATTTCATTAACTTCTACTAATGTTATAGTCTACGGCTATATCGTGTTGAATACACCTGTTCCCATCCGATCACCGAAGTTAAGCAACATCGAGCCTGGTCAGTACTTAATGGGTGACCATTTGGGAATACTATGTGCTGTAAATGAAAAGACCAAGAATGGTCCAGCGGTCCTCCAGGTTTGGGGGTTGGGTGCAGGGCTAACAGCCACGCCTTGTAAAAAACAGTTTGTTACAGAAACAGCAACAAAAAGTTGCTGCCCTATGCACCATTGGGGGTGATGGATAAATGATGATGATGATGATGATGATGAATGTTATCCCAGTTCTAAATGTTTAGACTGTATGTCTATCTTCAAGCTATATTTAAAAAATATTTCAACACATGGCTCAGTAGATAACGACCTAGGTTAGTTCCAGTGACTTGACCCAAAGAGTTGTGTGTTCAATACCAGGCTACAGCAGTGGTGAACAAATAACTTAGAGAGTTAAGTTATAGGGAGATAACTACATGGTTATCAGAAGTAGCATCACACATGGAATGAGAAGGATATACTCCAGTGATCACAGTAAAGGGTTCTGTTCAAAATTCCCGAAGAAGGGCAGAGCATACAATGGTTGAAACATTGTAAACATGGCAATAAAGATGAGGATAATAATCTGAACAATGTAAATAGTGTAAATACTACCTCATGTAAGAAATATAGACAACTATAAAAAATGTCTTTAGCATCAAAAGTTTAGTGGATTCTGAGTTAACCCTAGAACACCAACCATCAATTAAAGTTAAACCAGTACTAACCATGGGTAATCTTACCCGATTTTGAAAATATGAAAAAAAATATTAAATATAAATCTTTATTTGAAATATTTTACTTGCATGCACTTCAAACTTTGTAGTTTGACTTAAAATTAATAGGAACTGAAAAACATATTATTGAAGTAAGAAAATCAGGTACTGAAAATGGTAATTAAAAATAGTAAAAATTTGCGCTGGTGTACTCTTCCGTCTAGCCCTGGTGCACTGTTACCGGCCTCCGTTGTCTGCTGCTGGCGCTGCTGCATGTTGTCCGCCATTTTGTCGTTAGCCATTGCCATTTCCACTGCCACCGCCGACACACGCCGACTCTGCCACTGCCGATACGAGGTGAAAACGCCTACGACTACAATGACGCCGCTGCACGCCAACTCCACCGTTACAGTGAAGCATTGTCAAAAACTATATAAGCATTGTTAGTGTTCTAGGGTTAAGGTACACATTCTGAAAAAATATCTAGAATCCACAGACCTTTTTAACCCTTAAAATGCATGTAGGTAATCACATATGCAAACTACTAATGTTCCACCCCAGGGGGAATGAACAAAATGACAGGAGAGTTCCATAAGATTTATACTAAACTATTTGACTAATTGCACTTACTAACTAATCAACTAATGGAATCTTATCATGTTACTCCTGTTTAGATTGCATTCCTTTCTTGGTGGCTGCATTTAATTCATTTTCTCACATTGATTAGTAGTACAACCATTTTCCTCATGACAAATAATATTTGTAGAAAAACTTGGATGTTTTATATTTTTTATGTAATTTTTGACAAAATTTTTAAAAAGACAAACATACTGTTGAAATATTGTTAAACACTGTCTTTTCTTTTCTTAAATCCCACACTTCTCTGTGTTGCAAAATATTGGAAGAGCTATGCCAATCATTTTGTTTAATAATAATAATATTAATGAAAACAGCAAAACACAATATTAATAGTAATAAAGTCACAATAAGGTGAAATATTCAATATTCTGCAATTATATGATTTTGTGCCATTAAGCTTACTTGATAAGCATAGTCTGTGTGAGAATTGCTAACTCTGATATTACTAATGTAAATGTTCAAAGATTTTGTCGTACATTTTTGTATAGCTAAAAAGAAAACTGAAGAAGAAAAAATGTGCTGGTGCAAATATCAGATTACTTGGGGAAATTAAATTAAAACGTTTTACGAGCACTTGAGAATAGCATGATGATTTCAGTATATTCAATGACAGCTATATGAAAAGTGACTGTATCATTAACAATTGACTGGTCTATGCGCACAATACCATTGCAAAATGTTTAATGTCAATTTTCATTGTAAACTTGAATTTTGTTCTCTCACATGATAAGATGCTATTCTTCAATATGTCAAATCAGACAAGAGTTTTCTGAAAACAAATAAAAGCATAAATTATAATATATATATATATATATATATATATATATATATATATATATATTATAATTTATGTGCTTGTGGTACAGTGGATATCGGCTCAGAACGAGAAATCGGGGAGCCGAGTTCAAATTCCACTTGAATCCATTGTATTCACTTACGTGCAAATACCCTTGGGAAAGGTATTAATCTGTATCTTCCTTCCAGTAATGGGTTAATAGCAGGACAGATTGGGTTCTATAGCCTTGGTAGGCAACCAGTCTACCGCAGAAAGCAATGGCAAACTACTGCGGGATAATCTTCTGCTCAGTCAGTCATGTCTCTTTCGAGACATGATCACTTAAGCGTGTATCACGTATGGCACTTAACTGACTGATATATATATATATATATATATATATATATAAATGGGAAGAGTTTTTTGGTGTGTTTAATATACATGGCCAAGCCAGTTCATATAAAACTTCCAAATTTGTTATGCATACTTGTTGAAACAGAAGAAGGTTTGAAATATAAAAAAAAAAATGTTCCTAGTGTGGGAAGTAGGAGTTTATCTCTTTGTTGAAACATGGGTTTATTTTTAACAGTAACAATTACCATTTGTAACTATTCAGTGTAAGATTATAATTTCTCTTTTATTTTCAGTGAATGGATAAGAAAAATACTTGGATGCTTTGAGAAAGCAATTTTATTGTATAAAATTTATGCCAATATAATTTCTACTTGTTATTGTAATTTTCATTAGAAACTTTACAGGAAAAATATAAAAAATCTTTTATTTTGTTTTGCTTAGGCCACTATGTTTTTAAAATTATTTCATCTGAAACAAGGTGTTAATGCCACTAAGACGTAAAAGGTTACTAGAACGGAAAGAGAAGGAAAAACTTTAGAAGGAACTGGAAACTTAATTCTAAACAGGGAACAAGGGACAAACCTCTACATATGCTTCAATGACTGGGGAGGAGTGTAAACAGGGCAATAGGTAACCCTATCAACTCTCATTGAGAAAAGAAAATATTAAAAAGGTCTTCCATATCCATGAATCTTGAATAATAAAAACCACAAATTTCTAATTAACAGTTAAATGTCATACGTGATATAAACTTTGGGCAATCATGTCTTGAAAGAGACATGACTGACTGGGCAGAAGATTATCCTGCAGTAGGTTGCCATTGCTTTCTGTAGTAGACTGGTTGCCAGCCAAGGCTATAGAACCCAATCTGTCCTATTATTTAACTCATAACTGGAGGGGAGTGATGGATTAATACCTTTCCGAAGGGTATTTTTGCGTAAGTGAATGCAACTGGAATTCGAATTCAGCACCCTGATTTGTTGTTTGGAGCTGATAACCACTGCACCACAATGCACATCTAATTGACAACGAATTTAAAATAGATGTTTCTTAGTTATATATTTTATTTGTTCCACCTCTGTATAAAAAAATTATGTGGGACTACTTTTCAGGACTAAAGTATCGTTTTATTGTTATCACAACCAGTTGAGATCCAATTCTAACCCTATTTTTCATTATAGTCTGTTAGCTAGTTTCAATATATATCACTAAAACATGAATTATTACTTAAAAATCTCATTAAAGATATGACATTTTATTTATGCTATGAAAAACGAAAATGTTAAAATATGAAAAGAGAAACAAAAAAAAGAGAATACCAAAAATATATATTTATATATTTATAGATTATAAATATTTTTTTTACACATGCACATGTATATATATAAATATATTTTCTTTTCATATTGCTATTTACTGCTGCTGTAGTTTATTTTTATCTCTCTTTGAAGTTTCTGCTTGTGTGATTTTAATATGTCTGTTTTTATAGTGTTGATTAAATTATTATTATTAATAATAGTAATAATGGTCGTTTAATAAGTAGATGCAGTAAATTGAACTAAAAATAACAAAAATTAGTCACGGCCTTCTGAGAGTACTGATTCATTGAGAATTATGCTAATGCCTGCAATTTGACCATAAAAGCAAAATTCTATAAGACATTGAAATCACTCAGTCCAATCTATAAAATCCACGTATAATCACTGAAAACAATAGGAAGAATATCTACCAGGTAAGAGATTTTGCTCTTTAAGCAAAACTCTGAGATGTCTTCAAGTTCATGATCTTGAAGAAGAAATTGCCGCTTTCTCGCTGCCGTGACATGGTTTCCCTCTATCTTTTCTATAAATATTTTCATGGTAACTACTCTGACAAGTTTTTTCCCTGGTGCCCCACATGAATTTCAGTGTTCAGCTAGATTGTTATCTACATCTCCCTCTTTTACTGTTGAAATAGTTAAATGTAACCGTCACTTCTACTTGAACAGTTTCTTTTCTCACACTTTCTGCCTGTGGAATACTCTTACACTTACTCATTTCCATGATAGCTACAATCTCTAAATTTAAATGTAATGTCAATTGCCATCTTCTGTATTCTTGAATCCCATTCATCTTTTATCTTTTTTTCAATACTCTAATACACATACACACACACACACACATATATATATATATATATATATATATATATGCAAACTTATCACTATACTCGTTTTGAAAAACCCTCTGTGTATATACATGGAAGGAAAAAATGGTTGTAAAAAAAAGAAAGAGCTAAGGACATGAACATCAGCCAAAGCGATTTGGACCAAGCCAGTATGTAGCCCAAAGAAACCTTGGTAGGTTTGTTGGCTCACTAGGTTAATTTACTTATATATATATATATATATATATATATATATATATATAATTTCAGATATAAGTAAAATATATATGCTAAAAGGACAATATAAATTTGCCTTGATAAAGTCAGTCAGAGAAAGAAATAAATGCATTGGCTAAGAAATGTTTTCTTTTTGTCTTTATTGAAATATATATTTATGAATAAATATTTTTAACTATTTTCTCCGATAAGTAAATAATTCAATAGATAAACTGTCAACTGAAATATGCAATCCTACTTGCATATTAGTGTGCATGTATGCATGTATTTATGTGTGTTAGTGCTTGTGTACATTTAGTTGTGTATTTCCATATATATTTCTTCTCCTGTACTTTTATCTATATGAGTATATCTGTATTTTCTCATGAGTTTAAATCTCTGTGCTTATTACACATATGTATATGTATATATTCCTTAATAGGTGAGGTTTTCTTTGTTTTATATCTGTTTTCCTGTTTACATGCCTTTTAAAAATAAAAATATAGAAATTACTCTTTAATTTTCAGTGTAATTTGACGTGTTGATTTACGAAAGAATTTTAGATAAAATGAACCAATTATATTTCTTCTTCACTTAGATGTTTTAAGATTTTGAAAAAAATTGGCCAATTTTGAATAAAAAATGTTTTAGTTGAAACAATTACATAGTTGCTTAGCTACGTTGCTTGGCAGTGGATTATATATCAATGAAAGGGTTTACACCAACACTGTTTCAAGAGAACACTGACAATTAAGAAATTTATCTGTGTAAACATATAGCAATTAAGGTAGTGAAGGGTTGAGTTTTTCTTCTTGCCTTCCTCCATTTCATTGTATTGTATGGCTGCTGCTATTTTGTTCTGAAACAATGAGTAGCATTCAGTATAGATCCTCAAAAGCTAAATTAATGGGTAATATTTATCTATAGTAGCAGAAGTACATTTAAGCATACAATTTTTTTCATGAAAAAGTTAATTATTATTAAGCTATTTTCTTCATACTAATTAAAATATGCTAAATTTTCACAGTTTTTAAGAAAGGTTTGCAAAAATTAAATATAAATCAAACTAGCAGTATAGCCCGGCATTGCTCGGGTGTAATAAAAGCTTTAAAACTAATCCATGGTCCTGGAGCTCAGACTCTTTAGACGTTGGCATGAAAGACTAAAAAGCAATAGTTGTTTCCAGTTAAAGTGAAACCGTAGACTGAAAGAAAATTGAATGGATGTAAGTCAAATTTTGATTTCCTGGTATAGATATCAAATTTTCAACACTATTGTAAGAAATGCAACCTTGAAACTTCTGAATATCATTTCTTATGTCTTTGTCTATGAGTGTATCAAATTTGATTAAAATTGGACCATTCCTTCTATAACCTGATTTTTTCAATTACCGATTTTCAATATTTATCGGGGGTACCTCGACACAAAACCTAGCTAAGAACACTCGCAGACGCTTATAGTACAACTGTGTAAATTTTCAAGAAAATAGGTTTGGCCGTTTCGGAGTTTATAGGTAACGGACACACACACACACACACACAGATACACACACAGACACACAGACAAAATTCCATTTATAAATAAGTTTAGATATGGAGATATTTCATTCACTGATGATACCTCATTCTCTTTGAACACTTTATCAATGTGTTAATGGTTAACAAGAGTGTCTTGCTATATCAGTTATGACTAAATAATGAGTTTGATCCTCATTTAGACTTGTTCCACATCTAAGTTACACAATATCTCATTCTCTGATGAAGCTTTAATAAAAGTGAAACATGTTAGATTTATAAATGTTTCCTATTCATTCCTTATCCTGTCATCCTTAATTAAACCAGAAATATATATATATATATAACATCTAAAATAACAGAGTGTATGTGTGTGTGTTAGATTATCACTGAAAAAGGGAGCAATTTATTATTAAATTTTTCATTAACATACTGTGTCAACACCTGGAATTATTCTAAGTGATGAAGAGAGTTTGTGAAAGGCTTTTTTGACATTGAAAAGCATAATTAATTTAAGGAAATATTAACTGAAAATTAATATGGGCAGAATGAAAATATTCCTTAATTTTGTATTCTCCTTTCAAAATAATGAGAATTCATTTTTTTTAAATACTTTGAAAATTTCTTTCAATTTTTAAATATTAGAAAATTTTTATCTGAAACATCTATCTGAAACGTTACACGATTAGAACTTACAGTGAAAAAACAATTACAAAATTAAAATTATTAAAATCTAAAACAAAAACAATTTTTTGAGGAAAAGACAAATATTCTTCAGGCAGGTTATGAACTGTTTTCTTTTGTCTCCCTTGCCTTCAATCTGATTAGTGAATGTCAGTTTTTCAAAGCCCTATTTCCTCAGAAATTTTATCAATTCTAATAAAAAGTGTTTCTATTTTCTCTAAAACTTTGTCATTACTTACATGTTCATGGTATTCTCAGCATCCTTCAGTAGAAATACTTTCTATTGCTTCAAGTCTCTTCTTCATCTGTGAAGATGACTAGCATTTACTGCCATATAGGAGAAATGATATACATACATCTGCTTTTTCTAGTCTGATAGGATATATTTCAAAATAAATATTTATTGATTTAGAAAATTTCCAAGATAAATTATTGTTCTAGTCCATAAATTGCATACTTACAATTGATGTGGTTCAGTTTAAATGATAAATGATAAAATTTTACTTTAATCCGATGCCCCTATCTCATCTGACAGGAATGAAGAATTTGAGTGAAACACAATTGTTTTCTTACCAATGAGATAATTTTCATTTTGTTATTCTCTTGCTATCATTACTTATCAAGTTTACATTTCATATTGATCTAAAAAGGTTTGGATTATTTTGTTTTTTAGGAGAATATTTAGTAATTATAAATCCTTCTTCAAGTGAACCACTAGTATTATTTTCTATTTTATTATTATTTCTTTACAATGGAATATTCTCGGTAATAATGTGGGAAAGCGAGTGGTAACCAATTTTTTTCCTAACCTACTGACAGTTTTCTTTTTTCATATACTGGAGGTTTTTTCAGATACTGGAGGTTAGCTGCGAATATTCAATAAGCAGTCACGGACCAACTAGCAGGCTACTCTGAGGGTGTGTATGGGGTATGCCCTGGTCAGGTGTACTTCCTTGAAATGCATACAGATACCCGTTGTAAAAGGTAGTCTCAGGCGAGTGTTTGGCACCTTGAAACCAAACTGACTCAAAACCCGGTTGAGCGGGGTCTTCGATAAACTATCCTGCTATTTCCTTGGGTAGCAGTAGTTCACGTGGTGCCCAATATAAGAGTGGTAGTAGTTCAGAGAACAACGTGGTTGTGCGGATGACCATCTACTTGACAACGGACAAGCACATTACTCCAGTTAGCAGCAAACTATGGCGAGATGATGACTTGACAAATACCCGCCCCCTTTGGAGGGGTTGGCGTTAGGAAGGGCATCCAGCTGGAAAAATTTGCTTCAATTTCATATGTCATGTCAAATCCAGATATACTTAGTAATAACGGTGCCAGAACTAATAGTGAAGGTGTCATTCGTGGTTGGGTGGGTCACTTTGTTGTGGGTCCCATCTGACTGTGAATGAACATCAGACCTGGACGGCATGGCAGAACTTCCAACCCTCGGACACGGGGAAAAAGGGAAGTAAAACCAGATAGAAGAAGATAACGAGCCACTAAAGAGAGAAGGGTTATTTTTTTATTCATTTCACCGCAACCAAGGTGACGATGCCATTAGGATGCAAGGGGTTTACAAGGAGGGAAAGAGAATGAGATGACTTTAATGAGGAAAAGTGAGAAAAAGGAACAGGATTTAGGGAGATAAAACATTATGGATGACATTGCATTTAAAGTTTTTAAGATTGTAGTTGGCAGGGAAGCAAGAAATCAGAAGTGAGTTTCACAAGTGAGAAATGCGAGAAATGAAACTATTAGAATAAAACTGATAATTGAATCTAACTAGTTGAATAGTGTCTATGGCTATATCATGTTGAATACACCGGTTCCTGTCTGATCACCGAAGTTAAGCAACATCGAGCCTGTTCAGTACTTAAATGTGTGACCATTTGGGAATACCAGGTGCTGTAAACGTAAGGACCAAGAATGGCCCACCGATCCTCTAGGTTTGGGGGTTGGGTGCAGGGCTAACTACTTGCCCTGTAAAAAACAGTTTGTTACAGAAACAGCAACAAAAAGTTGCTGCCCTATGCACCAGCTGGGGGTGATGGATAAATGATGATGAGTTGAACAGTAAAAATTGAATAGTAAGACCAAGTAGCTAATTTAGTAGTATATTTAAATTCATGCAGTTGAGGCACAAAAGAGAACAGTTCATCTGAACAATTGCTATGAAAATATTTTTAGAAAAGGTAAATGGAATCCATGTCACATTGGTGGGAAAGTGACTGAAGTTGAGATGCCAGGTCAAGATTGATTACATTACAGACCCTTCTTAAAGAAATAGGCATATGATATGAGCATAAGAGTAGGAAGTAGAAGGTAAAAATTATGAGAATATGGGAGAAAAATAATGATTGAATCGAGACTTGTAGAAATTAAGATTGTTATGTTGGGGAAACATTGATATGGAAATCTGTTCTACAAAGTAGGGGTTTTTGGAAAGAATTTATCTGAGTAAAATTTCTTTCTTACTAATAAAACTGAATGCATGGTCATCAGTAAAAAGGGCAGCCCAATATGCCAAATACAGGTTGGGGATACTAGAATCAAGCAGGTACGAAAATTTAAATACTTGGGAATATCTTCTTTTATCCAGTTTTACTTCCCTTTTACCCTGTGTCCGAGGGTTGGAAGTTCTGACATGCCGTCCAGGTTTGATGTTCATTCACAGTCAGATGAGACCCACAACAAAGTGACCCACCCAACCACGAATGACACCTTCACTATTAGTTCTGGCACCGTTATTACTAAGTATATCTGGATTTGACATGACATATGAAATTGAAGCAAATTTTTCCAGCTGGATGCCCTTCCTAACGCCAACCCCTCCAAAGGGGGCAGGTATTTGTCGAGTCATCATCTCGCCATAGAAGACAGAAAGTGTGACACAGAGATCCGAGAGTGAATTAGCATGGCGAAGGAAGCATTCCAGAAGTTGAGTAAGGTATTAAGAAACAGGACAATTTTGCTAGAAACTTGGAAGAGAGTACTGGATTGCTATGTGTTGTTAGTTCTTCAGTATGGCAGTAAATGCTGGACAATATCATCAAAGATGAAGGGAAAACTTGAAGCAAGTGAAATGTGGTTCTACAGAAGGATGCTGCGAATATCATGGATCGAGCATGTGAGCAATGATGAGGTCTTGGAAAGGATGGAAATGAAAAGGAAATTAATACTAAGCATCAGGAAGAGACAGCTAAAGTTCCTGGGACATGCAATGAGGAAAGAGGGCTTGGAGAACCTAATTCTAACAGGCTAGATAGAGAGAAAAAGAGACAGGGAAAAGCAGCAGATAACATAATTTAAGGGCCTGATCAGGTGGATGACAGAACAAGAGTTGCATGGTGTAACAGGAGAAGGCGTGCTAAGAGCCACCAGGGATAGGGAGACGTGGAAAGCCATGATCACCTACATCCTGAAGGGGCAGGGTACATAGAAGAAGAATAGAAAGCAAAAGAGAATTTCGAGTGATTCAGTCCTGTAGACATAGTAGGTGGGTCTTAGCTATAAAGGTTTAAAATGGTATTCTTGCTACAGAAAAGGATAACTCAACACAACTGACTGAACACGAGGTCAACTCAGCAACAAAAATCATAACGTTTTATAACCGAATAAAAATAATTTATTAAGGATTAAAACCTTAATTAGTGAATATTTTTCTTCAAAGAAGGCATTTCAGAAGGTATTATCTAAAATATGAAACTATTTTTTGTTTTTTATTATTTAATAAAGTAATTGTGTTGAGCTATACCGGTGCTTACTCGGCAATGTTGGGCTGTTCTGCACCCTTGCTATATTTTGATAAAAATATAATTTCTTAATTTATAATATTTGAAAATGTATATCTATTTTTCCTTGAGGACTTCTAGAACTGTTCCAAGCGTACCAATAGTTATGAGAATGACAATCATTGTTATATTCTAAAGCTTTGATATAATTCCTGATATTTTCCACTTTGCAATGTTGTCTTCAGGTACAGTCATATCTATTTCTTCAGTTTTTAATGACATTTATGGTTTGAATATTTTAGTTAAGCTAAATTGACATATTAGCACTGTAAAATTCATGAGAAATTGGCTTTTAGTGCTTTCTCCTGCAAAGTTTCATTGATGCCATTATTTTCCTTATAATGATTATGAGTAGATTATCATCTCAGTATCTAAACTTATTTATAAATGGAACTTTGTCTCTGTGTGTGTGTGTGTGTGTGTGTGTGTGTGTGTGTGTGTGTGTGTGTGTGTTTGCTACTTATAGCCTCCAAAATGGCTGAACCGATTTTCTTGTACTTTAAGCATCTGCAAGTGTTCTTAGCTAGGTTTTGTGTCAAGATACCCCCAATAAATATTGAAAATCGATAATCGAAAAAATCGGGTTGTAGAAGGAGTGGTCTGATTTTAATCAAATTTGATACACTCATAGACAAGGACATAAGAAACGATATTCAGAAGTTGCAAGATTACAGTTTTTACAATAGTGCAGAAAATCGATAATATATATATATATAAAAGGTAAGATGTTTGTGTGTGTGTCTGTTTATCTGCCTGTATGTCTGTATTTTTTTCAACCCTTTTATTTTAGTCTTTGCTTCAGGTTTGGCTCTAAGTAGGTATAATTGTAGTTATTAGTCTCAGCCATAATACCATTTACTCAGAGGACTTATTTAGCCTTCAAAATTCAGTTTACAACAAAAAAAACTTATTTGATATCGATACCAGGAAATCAAAATTTGACTTACTTCCATTCATTTTTCTTTCAGTCTACGGTTTCACTTTAACTGGAAACAACTATTGCTTTTTAGCCTTTCATGCCAACCTCCAAAGAGTCTGAGCTCCAGGACCATGGATTAGTTTTAAAGCTTTTATTACACCCAAGCAATGCTGGGCTATACTGCTAGTTTGTCTATATTTCTGAGATGAGGTAATATTTACAGCATTTTTATTATTCAAACTATTGTCCTCATCTTTGTTGCCATTTATACAATGTTTCGGCCATTGTACACTTCTTCAGGTGCTTAAGGACACATGGCCCAGTGGATATGGACGTTGGTTAGTTCCTGTGATTTGACCCAAAGAGTTGTGAGTTCAATACCAGGCTACAGCAGTGGTGAACAAGTAAATTACAGGGTTAGAGGGAGATAACTCATGACTACCAGAAGAGGCTCTATGCAAGGGATGGAGATGATATACCCCAGTGATTTTAATAAAGGTTTCTGTTTGAAATTTCTTTAATATTGGGCACACAATGAGGAAAGAAGGCTTAGAATTTGTCACTCACAGGATGTATTGAAAGCAAGCAAGTCAGAGGAAAGCAGCAAGTAACTTATGTAATGAGCTTGTTTAAATGGACTGCAGAATAGGAATTGGGGTAGGGATGATGAAAGGACAAACCTCACTAAGAGCTACAAATGATAGAAAGTCATGGAAAGTTATGATTGCTCATGTCTTAAAGGTTTCTCTTATGGCAACGTGAAGTATTAACTCATTTTTGCTTTATGTACTAATTATATCTGCTTTTCTGTAAAAGGCTACAAGTTTGGTATTTATGTGGTGAGAAATACATGAATTTCAGCTGTCAGAAGTTGTTTCAAAATAGATAAATTAAGAAGTAGATTTAAAGAGAGAATAATAGTTTCTATTAATAACCCTCATTCTTGTTAACAGTTCAGTACTGTGATGCAAACATAAGGGGAGATTTTAAAACAGAGTTTCCACAGAAAAAAAGAAAAGGAACTAACTCCAACACTATACGAGGGTTGAGAAATTTTTTTTTAAAAATGTTGTTTTCAGGGAATGTGATGGCCTCAGTTTTTCAGGATGCAAAAGGCATTGTGTTTATTGACTACTGTTGTGGGATCTCCCCCTTTTGTATATGATAATGAACTCCACTAAGTGTATATATAAACCTACCATAAAGAGAACAGTGAATCTCAGGATCTGAAATCTCAGTTGTAGTTGCAGTTCACAGTGGAGAGCAATTGTAGAGATTCATTACAGTTATCAACGAGTTCTAACAGATACCAAAGTGTCACCCAGACATACTTTTTCCAACGATTTCACTTCAAGACTTGTATATATTTATTTCTACTAATAGAATTCTTGAATTGACTAACCTGCATTCCAGTTTGTATATTATGTTCAATATAACCTACTTTTTCTATCTCCATACCTGTTTTTGTTGTTCATTATTTTGGTGGTTCCTCATCTGGAATCTACAACAAATTGGAAACAAAGACTCGAATTCACGTATCCCCCAAGTCGTACAACAAATTGGTGACGAAGATTCGTACACAAGTTCTCCACAACAACTACCTTCAAAAGGGCTACACAATCAGTAGAGAGTACTGTGCTAACTTGCTGAGTCAGTTACTAAAAGCTATCAAGAAAACTGTCAAAAGGGGTCATGTTTCATAAAGACAATGCTCTAGCACACAAGTTATTTGTTTCAATAGCTGCTGTGCTTGACTGATAGTTCCAAAACTTTTCATTTTAAAAGTCAGTGAAATGCTGAATATATAGATAGAACATGTCAGAGGTTGAAAGCAAAGATTAATCAGTATTTACTAATCAGTATTTGTAAAGATAATATGAGCAGTTAACACAGTTGTGTTAGTCTCTCTGGGTTAGTGATAGCTGAATATTTACTAAACAACTATCATTGTGCCAGGTTCTATAACCAAGATGATTTTGGTACTGAGGAAGGCTCAACGAAATTTCAATGTAAGACTTTAAAAAAGTAATTTATATTAAGTCTTTCTAGTCATCCATCTGTGAGCAGAATGAGTGTCTTGGGCTGGTCAAAAATTTTGTTTGATTTATTAACCCTCTAGGGTCATTCGTATCATATTTGATACAGTATTTCCCTATAAGGAAACATTTGGTATTTCCCTATAAGGAAACATTTGGTATTCATTGACTGATCAGTCAGTACTGCTTTTATTTGAAATTTATAAAATATTTCTCTTAAAAAATTTTTCAGGAAAATATTTCTTTCAAGGCTTGTTTTCATACTGTATCAAATATGATACGAATGGCCCTAGAGGGTTAAATTTATTTTCTACTTAATAAGCAAACAATCTTTATGGCTAACTCAGTATAATTAGCTTTTGACTTTTATATATTTACTAGCAGTATAGCCCGGCATTGCTCGGATGTAATGAAAGCTTTAAAACTAATCCATGGTTCTGGAGCTCACACTCTTTGGACGTTGGCACGAAAGACTAAAATGTTTCTAGTTAAAGCGAAACCGTAGACTGAAAGAAAAATGAATGGATGTAAGTCAAATTTTGATTTCCTGGTATCAATTTATACATATATATATTATCAATTTTCTGCACTATTGTAAGAACTGCAACCTTGAAATTTCTGAATAGCGTTTCTTATGTCTTTGTTTATGAGTGTATCAAATTTGATCAAAATCAGACCACTCCTTCTATAAACTGATTTTTTCGATTATCGATTTTCAATATTTATCGGAGGCACCTCGACACAAAACCTACCTAAGAACACTCACAGACAACTGTGTAAATTTTCAAGAAAATCGGTACATCCATTTCGGAGTCTATAGGTAATGGATACACACAGACAGACATATACACACACACACAAACAAAGTTCTATTTATGAATAAGTTTAGATTATATAACTACTATCGCTGGAATTTTAAACAAAATATTACAAAAAAAAAAACAGTTTACTTGTACCTGTTTTGAGATTAAAAGATGTGCCAGACTATACTTCCAGAAAAATAAATGATGCACCTTCATTAATGAGTTATTAATAGATCTACGTCATTTCTGTGATGTATTCTATGTTGTTTTTTTGAGTAGTCACAAAATTAAAATATATTTATTAGACCCTATCTTAAAAGTGCTTCAAAGTAGAATGAATAATCGATATGTTAATGTCAATCTATCAGTCAGTCAGTTAAGTGCCATACGTGATACACGCTTGGGCGATCATGTCTCGAAAGAGACATGACTGACTAGGCAGAAGATTATCCCGCAGTAGGTTGCCATTGCTTTCTGTGGTAGACTGGTTGCCGATCAAGGCTATAGAACCCAATCTGTCCTATTATCTAACCCATAACTGGAGGGAAGAGATGGATTAATACCTTTCCCAAGGGTATTTGCGCGTAAGTGAATGCAATGAATTCAAGTGGAATTCGAACTCAGTTTCCCGATTTCTCATACCGAGTCGATATCCACTGCACCACAATCTATACTTTGACCTAAAAGAATGTTATATAGAATTATATTTTTACAGAAGTTGTGATAATTTTTGTATGATGATGTTGGTATTATATATATTACTTTTATTATATATATATAATGCCAGAAGATTTATCACAAATTTCTTTTTAAGCTAAAGTTGAAATTAATAGGACTTTAGCTATCTCAAACTTGGTCTTTTCTGTTGTATATGACTAGAACTGGCTGGAATAGTGAACAATAAGTTGCAGTGGATCTAAGTGCTTAAAAGCCCAATGCTATAAAAGGAAAGGCATGCTTTCAAATAAAGAAACAGTTCAGAACTATGATAAAGTATGAAATCACTTTAAACTGAACTTGTCTCTCTTTACAAGATTCTAATGGCTATCAATTAATGTAGTTGTTTATGAGAAGGCAACCTGTTCAAAAGGAACACGTTTTTTTCTACCATCACTAGTTTATTTATATGCCTCCTTTGGCTGTTCGTAAGTATTTAGAAATGGCTTCTCAAGAGGAAATAAACTAGTCAAAGGGCATCCTCTTAAGAGATGAAACAGTTATGATGGATATATAAACATATTTTTTTTTTGAAGAAGTTATAAAACCAATGTGTGTTGTGGTACAGTGGATATCGGCTCGGAACAAGAAATCGGGGATCCGAGTGCGAATTCCAGTTGAATCCATTGTATTCACTTACACGCAAATACCCTTGGGAAAGGTATTAATCCATCTCTTCCTTCCAGTTATGGGTTAAATAGCAGGACAGATTGGGTTCTATAACCTTGGTCGGCAACCAGTCTACCACAGAAAGCAATGGCAACCTACTGCGGGATAATCTTCTGCCCAGTCAGTCATGTCTCTTTCGAGACATGATCGCCCAAGCGTGTATCATGTATGGCACTTAACTGACTGACTGATAAAACCAAAGTTGGATGTCTAGTTTAGCTTCACATTTAAGGTAGCTCACAGTTGAGGTGATATTTTTATATTGTGATCATAATGTAATTGTTTAGTCACATGAAAATATTTGCAATTACAGGAAATTGTTTAATATACTTTTGTAGTGAATAGAAAAATATTTGCAAATTCTTTTGAGACATTGGGTAGGGATTTTTATGTCACTTTCATAAATTGGTATATAATGGGTATATAATGGGTAGATAATGGGTAACAATAACAAATAAATTATAATTAATTGATAATTTTAAGGTTGAGAAATAACCATTTACTGAGCAGTTATCATTAATGTTGGCTTGGCTGAAATTTATAAAATTCTTTTCATAAAGTTGTTTTTGGGTAAATTGACTTCTTAAGTCCACTGTTATTGCTCTTTCTAGTATTGATGGGGCTTCATTTCCTAACCCCCCCTTTTTTTTACTACTGTGAAACATAAAAAGCTTGATTGCATCATTATTTTCTTTTCTAGCTACACTACCAGCCATAATTATTAGGCTACTCCTGTTTTTTTTTTAAGTAATGATGTATTTCATACTATTTTTAGTACTGATTGCCAAGCGGATAATTAATTCTAAATTAGAAAAGGCAGATTATTAGTTTAGGGCATTATGGTCAAATATTAATTTCCAACCACTCCTCACATTCTGCAACAGTCTATAGTAGAAAAGTTAGACTATTAGTTTAGGGCATTATGGTTAAATATTAATTTCCAACCACTTTTCACATTCTGCAACAGTCTATAGCAGAAAAGTTAGATTATTATTTGAGGGCATTATGGTCAGATATTATTTGCCAACCACTTCTCATATTCTGCAACATTCTATAGCAAAAAAGGTAGATTATTAGTTTAGGACATTATGGTAAGATATTAATTTCTAACAACTTCTCACATTCTGCAACAGTCTATAGCGGAAAAGATAAATTATTAGTTTAGGGCATTATGGTCAGATACTAATTTCCAACCATTTCTTACATACTGCAAAGAGCTTCATCTCCTTTGATGCCTCATTTTAAATAATTCTTTAAAAAATCAGCTTCAGAATCTCAGTACTTGTATTTGGCATTATGACATCTGTAACAAAAACTACCAAAGAATAGCATTGATAATGATATGATATTCTTGGAAAATGCACTGGGAAGCTATGTTACAACAATAGGAAAGTGGCTGATGCTAAGAGGGTAGGTCAAGACCATTAACATTGCAGATTCTCAAGTCAGTGTGATAAGCCACTTTTGAATATTACCATCAGATGTTGCTTTATTTTATTTTTGTTATGTTGCCAAGTATAAATGAATAACAGAATCAGAATAAATAAGAATAATAATAAGAATCAGAATAAATAAGAATAATAATAAATGAATAACAGAATCAGAATAAATAAGAATCAGAATAAAATTAGAATAAATAAGAATAATAATAAGAATCAGAATAAATAAGAATAATAATAAGAATCAAGAATAAATAAGAATAATAATAAATGAATAACCAAATTAGAATAAATAAGAATAATAATAAGAATCAGAATAAATAAGAATAATAATAAGAATCAGAATAAATAAGAACGTAATAAGAATCAGAATAAATAAGAATAATAATAAATGAATAACAGAATCAGAATAAATAAGAATAATAATAAGAATCAGAATAAATAAGAATAATAATAAGAATCAGAATAAATAAGAATAATAATAAATGAATAACAGAATTAGAATAAGTAAGAATAATAATAAGAATCAGAATAAATAAGAATAATAATAAGAATCAGAATAAATAAGAATAATAATAAATGAATAACAGAATTAGAATAAATAAGAATAATAATAAGAATCAGAATAAATAAGAATAATAGCTAAGAATCAGAATAAATAAGAATAATAATAAATGAATAACAGAATTAGAATAAATAAGAATATTAATAAGAATCGGAATAAATAAGAATAATAATAAATGAATAACAGAATCAGAATAAATAAGAATAATAATAAGAATCAGAATTAATAAGAATAATAATAAATGAATAACAGAATCAGAATAAATAAGAATAATAATAGAATTAGAATAAATAAGAATAATAATAAGAATCAAGAATAAATAATAATAATAATAAATGAATAACAGAATTAGAATAAATAAGAATAATAATAAGAATCAGAATAAATAAGAATAATAATAAGAATCAGAATAAATAAGAATAATAATAAATGAATAACAGAATCAGAATAAATAAGAATAATAATAAGAATCAGAATAAATAAGAATAATAATAAATGAATAACAGAATCAGAATAAATAAGAATAATAATAAGAATCAGAATAAATAAGAATAATAATAAATGAATAACAGAATTAGAATAAATAAGAATAATAATAAGAATCAGAATAAATAAGAATAATAATAGAATCGAATAAATAAGAATAATAATAAATGAATAACTTAAATTAGAATAAATAAGAATATTAATAAGAATCAGAATAAATAAGAATAATAATAAGAATGGAATAAATAAGAATAATAATAAATGAATAACAGAATCAGAATAAATAAGAATAATAATAAGAATCAGAATAAATAAGAATAATAATAAATGAATAACAGAATTAGAATAAATAAGAATCAGAATAAGAATCAGAATAATAAAGAATAATAATAAGAATCAGAATAAATAAGAATAATAATAAATGAATAACAGAATTAGAATAAATAAAATATTAATAAGAATCAAATAAATAAGAATAATAATAAGAATCAGAATAAATAAGAATAATAATAAATGAATAACAAAATCAGAATAAATAAGAATAATAATAAGAATCAGAATAAATAAGAATAATAATAAATGAATAACAGAATCAGAAGATAAATTGTATTCCGCAGAAAAACGGTTAGCATATACAGAAGCGATTAGTAATATTTACAATAGAAAGATACAAGAGTCCAGTCCGTCGTAAGACGTGTGTATACGTGATTACTTCCGGTCAGCCACCGGAAGTGTGACTAACTCTTCACTGACTCGCACTGACTCTTCAGTAACTCATTAGAGACTCTCAAGTGACTCTCTATGACTCCCTTGTAGAGAATCCACCATTGCTATATATAGCAATGGGAACAGTCCATTTGTAGTCAAATAGGAGCGACGCCCTAACAATTTCACTTTGCAAATTTCTCAGCAGCTCAAGGACACAGCTTGATAAACCTGAATAAATCCATGATTTAATGTTTAACAACCTGATATATTACATTATTAAGATGACCGGAATGAGGTTTGAATATTAAAAAGTTCAACTTATCATGCTACAACAGTCTATTCATAGCATAAAAGATACATTTTCCCACTTAATATTAAAAATTTTCATTCTCTATCATTCTCAGGAAACCCCTGTGTGTTGGTAGCATTATAGCCTTGCTTGGCATCAACTCATTAAAAAAAAGTATCATATTTTTCTTGTCAGATA
Organism: Ascarosepion bandense; assembly: GCA_037127315.1. Classification (NCBI taxonomy): domain Eukaryota; kingdom Metazoa; phylum Mollusca; class Cephalopoda; order Sepiida; family Sepiidae; genus Ascarosepion; species Ascarosepion bandense. The sequence goes on along the minus strand of JBBBDQ010000596.1, from coordinate 1,451,011 downwards.
AAAATATAAATTTTTATGTTCTGAGAAAGATATTCTGATATATGCAAAGTTGAAGTTGAATGAATCATCATCATCATCATCTTCAGCATCATAAATGTGATTGAATCTATTATTATAAACTTAATTAAAAATAAGCCTGTTTTTTCTGAAGCCATTAACTTAAGTGAAAATTTTAATGTTTTTACACAGATAATATTTATTTACATGATTAAGATACAGATTATCGTCTTCATCTTTGTTTTTCTTGTTACAGCATTTCAAGAAAAAGAGAAGAATGATAAGCATCAACAGGACTTGTCAGCAGTTAGATTAGGTTTAAGGCTCCAAGTTTTCCACATGAAATTATCAGATGGAACCATAACCTATTGGATTAAAGTGATGGTTTGTGAATTTGGTTATATAGTAATTGTAAGTTCAATCCCTGAACAGAACAGTGTGTACATGAACTCAGTGGAAACACTATGAACAACAACTGAGCATAATTATAATTAGATATATCTATACATGGGCAGTAGAACTAGAACAATCTATAGATTAGATAAAGAGTTCATTTCAAAATTACCTGTGGGTTACACTTTTCACACCTGATGAAATCTGGAGAGCACTGATCAATAAAAATCCAGTGGAAATTAATTACAGTCCACAGAAGTTGAAGTGGTATAGACTCTCTAGATATCAGGAGTTAAAATGGCAAAGTTTCTCTAGGATTCAGAATTTAAAGTGTGAAAGAGAAATGTTAATCAGTTTATATTTAGTTCAATGATCAAATGCAAGTTAGAAGGAAGGGTGACAAACCTGTTACTGCTTGGAAACATCCATTAAGTTTGGGTAGGGAAAATAACTGAATTAGTTAACAAGTACTAATGCTGAAATGTTTTAATAACAACAGCAAAGATGACGATAATAGTCTGCATGTAAATAATGATCACCATTCATTCTAAAAATTAAGACAGAGATAATATTTAAGACTTTCAGAAACTATGAGTATATTTTATTTTCTTTCTTTAAAAAGAAAATCTCTGTAGAACTCTCAGCAGCAGTTCATTCAATTTTTCTGTGATGCTAAACTGTAAAATTATTTGCCAAAGATTGATGGGGAATCATAAGAATGACAGCCATTTTGAATCCAGGCATTCTGGGTCATTTTGATTATACCATCAAAGAATGAGAGTTCAACTGAAATTCAAAAAATAATTATAACCAATCAAGGAACAAAGTAGTTACAAAAATGCATGTAAGTAGATATTTTCCAGTTAAGCATTTTCACACAGTAGAAAATGGTTAACTTTTCTAAAGCGCAATTGTATATTTCATCTATTATTGAACACAGTTGATTGAAATGTCAGTGAATTTCTAAATTTACTGAAATCATTATTCATATATGCAGACTTAAGCATAAATATACATAATTTTTAATTGGGTGCTGATGAGATCTTAACACAGGAGCCATAAGGTTCAGCTCTTCAGTTTTCTCATGACTTTGGGGAATAATTTTGCAATGATGATAATTATTGATGATTTTATTGCAACGCTATGTTAATAAGGAATATTGAAATGTTGTGCAGAACTTTGAATTTCTATTCTCTTAATTTGTTTAGCTTAAAAATCATCATTGTCATCATTAGTCACATTATCAGGTGTTGTTGTAGGGTTGTTTTGCAGTTCATTGCATATATTTAGATTGAAAGCTAAAAGGTATTCATTCATATGTATCATGACTTGGACAAGTAGACCTGATAGAGCCTTTCCCTTTTCAGGTTAAATCAATGCCAATGTTTTCCAACTTGAAGATTCACCTTGATCACAGATACATGGCAGTAAGGAATATTGAAATAGGCAGGACTCTTTATTCTCTCAGTTCACTTTGTCTGAAGGTCATCAATTTCATCATCACTCTAATAAACAGATGTGGTCATAGGGTCACTGTGCTGCTGAGGGCCTATTAACTTCTGCCATATATCTGGGTTTAAAGCAGGAATTGTATTCTTTCATAAAATATCAAGGGCAAGTAGACCTGGTAGAGTCCCATCTTTTGCAAGATAAAACCATAACTTGAAGACTTCTCTTGGTCATTGACACATGACTGTTGAGTTTATCAGGGAAATCCCCCATCTTGGCCATTGAATTCCATCTTGGAAGCCCTTTGCCCAGCAATGCTGTGTCTTCACTGCACTGGCTGTACACATAGCTATGAAGCCCTTTTTTCTGATTGTGCTAGATGACCTGTGATCCTAAAAGAACATTCATTTGCCTTTTGACATGTCTTTGATTCTAGCTCTTTATCCACCCTCCTTACCACAAATGCCTGGTGGTTGGAACTGGTTTACCTAATCAGTGGCAATTTGTACTGGGTTACTTGGTACCAGTCACACCCATAGACTGATCTGAAAATTATGTCATGACATAAAGGGTATATATATTGTAGTAGCTTATCTGTTTTATTAAGTTGATCAATCAAACAATGTTCAAACTGGATTACTTTAATAATTAATTTCTTGTCTATTAGATTGGTATTTCAATTTTAACTTGGAAGCTCACCATAGTTTATTTGGTCCTTGGCTCAATGATGCTGTTTTATCATTGCACTGGCTGTATACATAGTGATGGAGCTCTGTCTACTCCTTTCAGCTAGATTGACCATTAACACTGAAAAGACATTCATCTACCCTTTGATGTTTATTTTTAATCTTGCTGGGTGTCTTGTCATCCTTCTCACCAGAAAAGTGTGCAGCAGGTAGTACTTGGTTGTATGGTAGCACTGGCACTTGTAGAGTGACTTAACATTTAAAGCCCAAATATGAGAAAGTTAAATATTTGCAGAAAATTCTTTTTCTGTTAAGATATCTATTTAAGCCAAGTTTTAATTCCACTTAAATTCATTCATTCACTTAGACACAAATACCCTGAGGAAAAATGTGAATCTATCTCTTCTCCCTTTAGCTGTGGGTTGAATAGCAGAACAGATTGGATTCTATAGTCTTGGTTAGCAACCAGTCTGGCACAGAAAGAAATGGCAATCTATTGCAGGAAAATCTTCCACCCAGTCAGTCATGTCTCTTTCAAGACATGATCACCAAAGCATGTACAACATATGACAATTAATTGACTGATTTATTACTCATTTTAACTTTACAGCAATTTCATCGAAGCATATACAGTTTTTTTTTATTGAGAAGAGACTAAAGAAGCAAGTTTGGCTAAAATTGGCTGGAATGTGTGTATGTGTGTGTGTGTGTGTGTGTGTGTGCAAGAGAGAAAGATATACACCTATCTTTGTGCATCTGACAATTTTTCCAAATATAATGAAAATAACATAAGTTTTTTCTTTTTAACCATTTCACCTCAAGCGAGACATTAATGCCACTGATGTCCAGGGGGTTACATAAGAGAGTTGAAGTATTAGACAGGAAGAGAGTGAAGACAAAGACAAACCAGCTATAGGGGTGAAAGAGAAAGGGCAAGAGAAGGATGTGAACACAGGAGTGAAGAGTTGTGAAGGTAGAGAGAAAGGAAAAGAACAAGATACACGGGGTGATGTAGAAAGAGCTGGGGTTTAAGTGGATAAGAGATGGGTATTGATATTGCCATTAAATTCCTGGAGGTTATAGCTGCCAGGAAAGCAAGAAGAGAGTTCCACAGGCGGGAAGCACGAGAAAAGAAGCTGTTGGAATAGAATTCTCACCTGCATTTGGTTGATCTAACTGTAAAAGGGTGGAACCTTGTTGCCAGTCTGGTTGCCTGAATAAATTCTTGTGGAGGGGGCACCAGTGACCCAAGTTTGTCAGAGCAGAAGCCATGAAAATATTTATAGGAGAGACAAAGGGAAGCCACATCCTGATGATGAGAAAGTGGCTGGAGTCAAGCTGCCAGGTCAGGACCAATCACATAAGAGATTCTCCTCTAGAGCCTGTCGAGGACACTGAGATGAACAGGAAAAAACACGAAAATAATATGTTTCTTTATGTACCAATGCACATAAGTGAAACCTGAAAGTAACTATTAATATATAGTTGTTATTTCCTCCCTTTATGCTCTTACAACAGTCATATTCAGTAACCCCCTACCTTGAGTGACTCTTGGGATTTGTATTAGGTGAAAAACTGTTTAGAAAAAAACTCTGAAGTACATTACCCCAGATAGAATATAACAAGTTCTATTGCTATTTCTACAAAATATGTTCAGACAAGTTCCAATCTTTTATGCGACCAGCTCAAAACTTTACAGCCAAAACCCACCTTGCTACATCCACAAGGTTGAATCACTCTCATTTACTATGTGACTTATGGCCACATCATATTGAAATATGTGTTCCTGTACAATCTTTGAAGTCAAGCAATGTTAAATCCGGTCAGTATCTCGATAGGTGGCTGTAGGGCAATCTCAGTTGCTGTAAGCTTGGATCAAATGGATTATGGCTCAGGATTATGGCTCAGAGAGTCAAGTTTCAGTTCCTGTCAGGTTTGTTATATTCAATTATTTGCAAAAACCCTTGGAAAAGTAATAACAACATAAATAATGTTGATTATGGTTATGATGAGGATGAGCACTTCTGACCCCTCCAGGAAAAGATAAGCACTTCCAGCCTCTTTAAGAAATGCTGGGATCAAAACAAACCCTGCAAGGAGTGTGAATAGATACATTGTTGATTTTACCACATGTTGTCTTGTCTTGTGTTGCTCCAACTTTTCAGCAGTCAGTCTAATATAATATATCTTTCTATCTTAAGCCCAAGGAAACAGTATGAATCTACCTCTTTTCTTCCCGGACATGGGTTAATTAGTAAGATTTGTATTACTAAATCATTAACCCTACCTAACCTCGAAAAATTCTTACAATCTAAAAATATTTTCTGGCATTAAATAACTTGTAAATGGTTGATAAGCCATAGAAAACAAATCAATCAATCAATTTCCAATATATTCTTTTTCAATTTTCAATATATTCAAAGATTTCTTTCCAAGAACTTGCACTTTGTGGAACAGACTCCCACATATGCTCTTTCTTGGAAACTACAGTCTTAATCTCTTCAAATTTAAAGTCAATAGTTATTTATCACCCTTATCCCAAAACTTTAGTCTCCTATTTCCTCCTTCCTATTTATATGTCATCCAGCAGATCTAAGGCATGGCGAAGGATACATTCTAGATGCTGAGTATTGAGAGACAGAAAAGTTTTACTGGAAACAAATAAGAGAGAGTAATGGATTTTTATGAAATGTCTGTTCTTCAGTATGGCAGCAAATGCTGGACAATCTCATCAAAGATGAAGGGAAGATTGAAGCAACCGAAACGTGGTTCTAAAAAAGGATATCGAGGATACCATGAGCCGAATATGTAAGCAACGATGAAAGAATAGAGATGTAAAGGAAACTAATACTTAACATCAGAGAAAAAAAAACAACTGAAGTTCCTGTGACATGTAATGAGAAAGAAGGCTTGAAGAATCTGATACTCACAGGTCAGATAAAGGGAAATTGAAACAGGAGAAAGCAACATATTTGATGAGCTTGAGCAAATAGATGATAGAGTGGGGTTTGGGACAGACAACAAGAGAAAGCATGTTACTAGAGAAAGGAAGATGTGGAAAGCCATGGTCGTCTATATCCTGAAGGGACGCAGCACACAGAAGAAGATTTGGTGAAAACAAAAAAAAAATTTTATTTCTTTTTATCGAGAGTAAAAATAAGTAAAAATAATAATGACAGTGGTGGTGATAAAATTATCTGTTTCCATACAGGAAATTGTTGGTATTCACTGAATTAACATTTAACTGAATTAATAGTCAACTGAGTTAAAATTTATAAAATCTTTTTCTTAAAACAGGAACTCAGACTTCTCAAGTTCACTAACTGTTATTGCTTTTTAAACTACACGAGTAGACTTATGCCATCAAAGATGACGACAAAATATATATATCAATATTCCACCTAAAATGACAGCAACATATATATTGATGTACCTACTATTGTGCATCTTACAGTCAGTCAGTAAAGTGCCATAAGTGATACACGCTTTGGGAAATCATGTCACGAAAGAGACATGACTGACTGGGCAGAAGATTATCCTGCAGTAGGTTGCCATTGGTTTCTGCGGTAGACTGGTTGCCAACCAAGGTTATAGAACCCAATCTGTCCTGTTATTTAACCCATAACTGGAGAGAAGTGACAGATTAATACCTTTCCCAAGGGTATTTGTGCATAAGTGAATGCAAGGAATTCAACTGGAATTTGAACTCGGCTCCCCGATTTGTCATTCCGAGTCAATATCCATTGCATCACAAAAGGCATAAAAAATGCAAACTCCTGAGCATGACAATATATATATATATATATATATAAACATACAGTGTTACAGAAAATCCCAAAGATTAACAAAATGGTTTTAACAACCAACATATTGAAATTATTTGTTTGAACATAATTCTTAGTCAGTCGATACTTGTATTTGAGTAGATATTCTGTTTTTAATCAAACAGTATATTTATATATTTATTTCTACTGGCCTGATTATTTACGATAAATTTTGTTATGAAAACATGTGTCATTCAGCAGGATATATATATATATTTTCCATTTTTAAACAAGTTAAACGAGTTATATATATATTCTTCACTACTTGACAACAGAATTAATGCAAAAATATATTCATAGGGCACTGTTAAAGAGCGAACACGCAGCATGAGCTTTCATAACTGGTAGTAAAGTTTAATAACTGGTAGTAAAGAAAATGAACTGAGCTGATGCTGCCTCACTATTGATTCTCTCTCTCTGTAAGTGTGAATGGAGAAATATATATATATATATGTGTATATATATATATATATATAGATAGATATATATATAGATAGATAGACAACAATCTTTATTATAAGGGAAAGGGTATGGCAGTTTCTTTCCTTACCTTTTGTTTAAAGTAGTGTTGAAAGTCAATATCTTGATTATATAAATAATTTTCATTCTGGTTACATATTCAATTCATTGTTATTGTTATTGCAGTTGGAAGTCTAGGAATGATGTGAATTTTGTTAATTGATGAAGATAGTTGTAATTTGTTGTAGTATAAGTCTATCGAATTTGATGAAGGACAAATCTTCCTTTGAATATCCTTTATTTGCTTGACACCTGTCTTAATCCTTGATCAGAGAAAACAGATGCTTTATTTAACAAACTGTTTGCAAATTGTCGAATCTGGATTTATCTACTATGAATTGCAAACAAGAAACAAAAACTGAATGAAAATTAATTATAATAACAACAATAATTAATGCAAAAATATATTCATAGGGCACTGTTAAAGAGCGAACACGCAGCATGAGCTTTCATAACTGGTAGTAAAGTTTAATAACTGGTAGTAAAGAAAATGAACTGAGCTGATGCTGCCTCACTATTGATTCTCTCTCTCTGTAAGTGTGAATGGAGGAATATATATATATATATATATATATATATATATAGAGAGAGAGAGAGAGAGAGATAGATAGATAGACAACAATCTTTATTTTCATCTAAGAAATACCAATGATTAAAAACTATATATATTCATTTAACAAAAGACCAATTGCAGTGATTTTATTATTTCAGTGTTTATTGTCTGAAGATGATGTGAATAAGCATTGAAATATTGATCAAGAATTTACTACATTTATTAATTAATAAGTAAGTTTAATGGTTATACATACTAAGTGTATTATAGACACTGATTTTCTATCTGATGGTATTAGTAAAAATAAAAAATATTTCACTGTCTTTTAGTTGAAAATACTTACTTTATTTAGAATATTACATGGACGGAAAAAAATGTTAGAGGGAGAAAAAGAGTAGTTGTACAAGAAACAGAGATACTTTTATTTCTGATAATTTATGACAGTATACATTACCATGTTCAAAGAACGAAGCACTCAAAAGGAAGAGAAGAAGAGCCTGAATGTATTCTCTTCCGGATCTTTCTTTTCTATTAGTGCTTCTCATCCTTTGATCATGCCAGCTATAACCAATTACATTGCTGAATAAATTATATTAGTATTTGGATAACAGACAAGAAGATATTAGTTGGTTTTGTAAATCTTTTAACATTTAATGATATTATCTTCAAAATTATTCTGGGAATAATGTGAAAAAAAAAAAGCCTTCATATATTTTTGTCTGTAAATCAAATATTGATTACCTATTAATTCCCTACATGTATATTTTCGATGGGATTTAAATTTTCTTAACAATTTAACCATCTAGTATTCATTGAATGGTGGTTTACTAGTTGGTTGATATATCAAAAAACAAAACATTTTCATTCAAAATGTTTATTCAATGTAAGTAGATATATTGGATTCTTTGGTTTGTCAGAGAAAGGTGCAGCAGATTCAATAAATAAGAGAGCAGAAATGAAATTGAGCAATTAACTTTGACAATAATTGCCTACAAGAAAATAATATGTAATCAAAAAACGCCAGAATTAAGCTTTGCATCAGACTGACTTTCAAACATTTGATCTTTGAAAACATATGATAATAGATACA